>PVIR01009434.1:0-53129 GCA_004026965.1 Petromus typicus | reverse complement strand
CTCACTTTGTGGTTCAGGCTGGCCCTGAGCTCAGCCTCCAACTCACATCACAATCCTCCTGCCTCTGCCTCCCGAGTGCTGGGATTACAGGCGTGAGCCACCACGCCCGGCACTATGGTATGTGGTACTGGTTGCTGCTGGGTGTGGGTCTCCACACCCAGTATTGTTATGTGGTTACCGGGGAATGGAACCCGGGCCCTTGCGCTTGCAAGACAGGCGCCGGAACCACTGAGCTAACTCCCCGGCCCGGGCCCAGCAGTTTTTGATTGTCCATTTTTTGAGGAATGAAGCAGTGGAAACATAGCTTGGGTCAGAGTCTCTGGGTATGTGGGTTTGTGACTCGTCTGGCTTCCTCTTAGTGTGGATGGTTCACAGAGCTGTTTTAATACTGTCCCCTAAGTGATAGAATGTCCCTCCCTAAGGGTCCTAGCTTTCTACAGTTCATTCAGTTCTTTTAGCAGTAAATTCATGATCAGTTATGTGGAATAAGAATCCTTGGTTGATAAGAGGACGTGAGGGCTGGCTGACCTCTTCCCAAACCTCCAACGATCTCCTCCTTTGCCTGCTCCATCCTATTTCCAGCCCATTACAGCTGCAAGACCAAGTGCAGTGTGGACCCAGGGTTCTCCATGTGTGCTCCAAATTCAGGTTTTGACTTGATGAATTATCTAGTAAAATGGGGTCAGGCACAAAATAGGCAAAGTAATTCAAGGGATGATATCTACAGAACTACTTCCGGGTGCCAGGTACCAGCTTTCACAGCCTCGACCACTTTGCTGTACTGCTTCCTGGGTTCATGTAGCTCATGGGTCCTGCTTCTGTGGACTGCAGCTTGCTTTAGTCCTGAGTGGACTTGCTTCTTCCTCCTGGCGTCTTGTTTGGTGCATGTTTTTGGCTGTGGCTTCATTGCAACTGTCTGATTCTTCTCTAGTGAGCAGGAGATTGACCTGGCTGTTCCTCGCATCAGTGGTGTCACAGGCCATCTGTGCCCTCTGTGTCTGCTGTCTTTGAATCAGGGGCCACTTCTCTTCTTACCTGTACCAGGAGGGAGCAGAGAATCACCATGTCAGAGGTGACTGTGACCAGGGCGAGTCTCTTAGGTGGGTCCCTGAGGGCAAGATCCTCTGCCACCATGGTGACAGGTGCCATCTTGCATTGCAGTGAAGACTCTTGTCCTTCCTGTCCTTCCTTCTGTAAAGGGGTCTCCTGGCTTGACACCTGGGATCAGTAAGCAGCGTGATGAGGGAGACAGTCACAGAGGTTCCTCTAGCCCTTTCTTGGGGCCTCCTGCACCGTCAGCACAACACCCACCAGATCTACCAGGACACAGATGATCTCTGTCTCCAACACAGTGATTCGCTAGACAGGATGTCAGAAAATAGCCCCCATCTGTTTGCAAATAGCCTGACTGGCATAGAGATCTGACTATTAATGTCGAGGTGCATGTCTTATAACTACTGCTGCTTACCAGTAAGACGGTTAGTAATCGGCAGACAGTGTGGTCTCGATGTGGTAACTCAGCAGTGCTGTGACCTTAGATCAGTCCCTTATGTTTAAAGGGAACAGTAATTCCTGGGGGATTTTAAAAGAATTAGCGATAATAGATGTCTGGCCTGGTGCCTGGGTGCTATTACTTTCCCTGGAGTGGAAAGTGGCAATTCATCCTGTTCCTTTTGCTCTTTCTTTATGTTCATTAAGCAACTTTCTGACATATAATGTGCTCCTCAGAGGCAATCAAGCCAGGAGAGAGGGCTACAAAAGACCGATGTAAATTATCCTATGAGACGTATCTCCCGTGGCAAATGGATAAATCAGGGACCAGATCAGTGTGCTAGTTGGTAAATTAGCCCCTGCTCACTTGGTTACACCAACAACTCCACTCACAACCCGATTCGAAGTGAACAGGTTCCATCAACTTCAAGGCCCCCAAATCTGAGGACTTGAGCAGCAGCCCACACACCGCCAGGTGCAGCTTGCCTGGGTCTGCCGTGCTGTGTGCTCTTATCCCCAAAGACAGCCTTGCTTTAGCTACACAGGGTGGACTGCTAGAAACAGAGGCACTGGGGGTGGACGCACAGGGGGCGCCTCTTGCAGTGACCCAGGTCAGAGCTGAAACTGTCCAGGACTAACGTGGGAAGAGTGGGCTGCGAAGAGAAAGGCGTTGTGTGAATACATGGGATCATGCGACCCAGTTCAGATCCATTGGTCAGTACAGTTTCATTGTCAGAGATGCCCCAGGTCGGCCGTCTTGCTTTTCCTCTGTGTTCTGGTCCTTCCTCCAGTACCTATGGCCCCGTCCACTGCTCAGGGCTCTCATGGATCCAGCCCACTGTGGGCCTCTCCAATGGTCCTATTATTGCCTTCAAGTGTTTTAATAAAACACAAGGCACAATAGCTGTCTCGAGTATGCCCAGGCACGGCCTGAGCTATGGATACATACGCTGGGTGTATTAATCAAGTTTAATAGACCCCAATGTTTGAAACAATGCCTTAAATTTTTTTTTTTCAGAGACTGCACAGAAGTGTGGCATTGTACAGCAAATAAAAGTGTTGCTACAATGCCTGTAAATCAGAGCTTTAAACTATGTTTCAATTATCCTTCTATTATCCAGCTGGTATTTAAGCATGTTTATTATTCAAATCAGCAGCGAATGTGCTGCTGTTGTGTAAACAACTGTCAATTGCTGAAACAATGATTAGGAAGCCCCATGCCTTTCAGGTGTACTTAGCCGTACTTACACCCCAGCCACTTGTATTTAAATATCATGTAAACACAATGCTTGAGTGACTACTTTCACTCCTGTTCCCAATGCCTCATGCCAATTCTATTACATTAAGAGGGAAATCTATTAAATTTTTCATTTATACACATCCGTACACTGTTTTTACCCATTGTATCATTAAGACTGGGATTAATATAATAGATATGCTGAGAGATACAGTGTGCATTGAAAAAGCCTGTTCAAAATAAAAGCCAATTTCTCCGCATTATTTGGGGGTGTTGGAAAGCTTTTGTGGAAACAATGTAAAGAAAATTATTTTCTGAATAAAAAGCATGACATGGAAAAAAGACAAATTTGGCCCCCAGAAAGAGCAATCTTGAACCTTTATTAGCTCCATTACCAATTCAGCACAGATAAAAAGTGGAGAGGCAGAAAATAGGACATTTATAAAATGAATTTGTGTTTCCTTTGAAGGTTCTTCACTAGTTCCATGAAAGGGTGTGTATATACATGCGTGTGTGTGTGTATGTATGTATGTGTGTGTGTACCTGTGCATTGGGACAGGGCGTCAGCCTGGATTTTCTACAAGGCTATGTGTCCAGTGAGTGTTTCTTCTTTTCTTTAACTTTAGTTTCTGCATTCCAGGAAGACATATTTTCAAGTTCAATGGCTGTGTACATGATGAGGAATCATTA
The DNA here is from genome assembly GCA_004026965.1 of Petromus typicus. Classification (NCBI taxonomy): domain Eukaryota; kingdom Metazoa; phylum Chordata; class Mammalia; order Rodentia; family Petromuridae; genus Petromus; species Petromus typicus. Next base: position 49,711 of record PVIR01009434.1, on the reverse strand, counting down.
TCTGATCAGATGATCCAACTCTTAAAAAGTTTCAATCTTTTGTGGTGGGTTAAGGGGGCTCAATAATTTTTCACTGAGCTCAGTTGCTGACCTGCAGATTGTACCTACCATGTCCACCTGTCTGCTTTGCCCACTATTGGTCAGGTGGATGTGAGAGGATGAGCACCAGGGAGAGGAAGGTGGGGGTGGGATTTTGATTGGGGATGAAAGTGCAAACTCTTCACTTACAGAGGCTCCAGCTGGTTGATCACAAGCCAAAGATATTTCTGCAAGTTACGTATGTACCGAAATGTAGACTATTTTCTTCTCATGAGTCAGCACTGTATGTCATCTAGAGAGGAGTGACAGTACAGGGAGGCGGTGCCGAGGTGATATGGAAATACTACCTCACTTTATAGAAAGGACTGGTTCACCCCTGGAGTTTGGCGTCTGCAGAGGGATGTGGCCACCGACCCCCAAGGGTACTGAAGTTTTGCTGGGTAAAAATCTCCTGGGAGTGTGAGAAAGCTGTGTGTGACTTCTACCCTTGGAGATGGGGTAAACAACATCAAAGCTACTGCCTTCTAATTGATTTCAAAATACAACACTTTCTTAGTTCTTTACCACGTCTCATATACTGTGTCACCATTATTTATCACAACCTGGGACATTTTCAGAGTGAAGTGTTTAGTAATTATTTCAGGAAAACAGGTATACACTGGAACTCACCTTAGCAAACCGGAACACAGGTTCACCGTAAACTCACAGGGCTAACGGCCTAAGCCTGCAAGATGGACAGCAGAAAATGGAATGGACAAATGGTGACCAAAGATGGGTCAGCCTACACCATTTTTTTTTTTTTTTTTTTTTTTTGGTTTTTTGAGACAGGGTCTCGCTTTGTGGTTCAGGCTGGCCCTGAGCTCAGCCTCAAATTCATATCACAGCAATCCTCCTGCCTCTGCCTCCCGAGTGCTGGGATTACAGGTGTAAGCCACCACACCTGACACTGTGGTATGTGGTATTGATTTCTACTGGGCTTGAGTCTCCACACCCAGTATTGTATGTGGTTACCGGGGATCGAACCCGGGTCCTTGCGCTTGCAAGACAGGAGCCGGAACCACTGAGCCAACTCCCCAGCCCCATTTTTTTTTTTTTTGAGGATAAGCATTGTCTTAGTTTTAAGAAAGATGGTTATCTACACTCTTGGAATCAAACCAATACATTTTAAGATATTAGAGGGTAAGTAGTACCTCAATTAATATACTTTCACCTGCAGTAGGCACTACCTATACATCACAAACTTTAATATTACTATGTGAAAATTATTTTCCTTAGCCAGTTTGCATGCTGACATACTTTCTGTGGCCATTTTCAACTTTCTCCGTTGGTCCATGGATGGATTTTTTTTTTACTGAAGCACATGGTGTGAAATTTATGTCATTGATGAAGATTACATTTGTTGTTTTATACATTTATCAAACAGCATGTCTGGGATTAATTTCAACCACATTATTCCATTATTACATATTGTACCCTAGACTTTCCTTACCTATCAAGCATGTTATAAGTGTGTGTGTGTGTGTGTGTGTGTGTGTGTGTGTGTGTGTGTGTGTGTACTATTGCCTCCTGGCCCATTTCTTCATCTTCTCCAGGCCTCTGCTCCAATGCCACCTTCTCCAGGATGTGCCATCACCATGAGCCATCTATTGCCCTAGCATTCGTGACTTACCTTCCCTTGCTCTAGCTTTTTCTGTATATTTTTTCTTCCCAGCATCTGATAAGTGAGATAATGTACTGTTTCTGTTTTGTTTAGTGTCCTGCACTCCCAGAGGGCCCAGGATGGTGTGGAGTCTAGCCCATCCATTCTCTGATGCAGCCTGTGGCTACAGCCCCACCCTCTGCTGCTCAGTCACGTCATTATAGAATAAGGGACTGTGCAGTCAGGGCTTGACTACTGTAGTAATAGCGCTAGTTAGCTCTTAGCATTACTCTGATTTCACTTGCACTCCTAACTGATAGTGTTTGGGGACACTCACGTTACACTTATAATGAGGCTCCATCTGCATTCCTGATTGATTTTTTAAAGAGCATGTCTTAAGACTCTGAGCAAACATTTCTCTCTTTCTTGTCTCTCTGGAAGTAAGACACGGTTTATAAACCAACCCTTAAACTCCCCAAGGAAGAACCTGGAAGGGAACTTTTGGAGTGAATATCTTTATAGAGGGAAAGATCTTTTGTTAATGTCAACCACGGCCCCTCAACAGACAAATAAATCAGCCCTTCAGGGAAAGCATTCTTGCCTGAGTTGGGATCTTTTATGAACTGAAAGATACAGCTCACTCTCAAGGGTGTAGCTAGAGTTGAAAAGCTTCCCCAGCCTACTACTTAAGAAGCTGCTGATGGCCAGCTTATTAGCACTTTGGCAGCCACTTGCCCATCAGAAGACATTTAAGTGCACACACTGTGGAGCTCTGGCGTGTGAGGTAGGGCTGGCTTTAGTTCTGTGATTCCTTGACTGGATGCATTTCCTAGGAGGGTAAGAGCAGCTTTCCTCATGCAGCATTTAGTTGGAAGAGACACCATTGTACTTCATCACCCATGATGGAATTCTTATGGCCACCACTGAAAACGGGTAGTTGTGTCTTTGTAAGCTGCAGAACACAATGGCCCAAGGCTCGCCCATTAGCCACCTATCTCCAGTTGCACCCCCCCTTCCAGCTTACTCTTCTGGTGCAGCTGTCCCTGCCAGGTGTGGGAGTGACGGAAGACCCTGATGGCCAGAGGAGCTATGCCTAAACAGGCTGGGTGCCTTGTATGTAACCTGCAGTGAGTCACCCACCTGAATTCTTTGGTTGGCTTTGTACCTGTGGCAGACAGAGCAGTATGCACCACCCTCAAAGATGTTGTCTTAGTCACTTTCCTCATTGCTGGTCCAAGTACCCCACCCACAGCTTGCTTTATTTAGGCTCACGGGTTTTAGAAGCTCCAGGCCATAGCTGGTGGTCTGAAGACAAAAAACTCAGCAGAAGGTTGGGTGGAGGAGGGTTGCTCATGTCAAAATGGTGGGGAGGCAGAGAGAGAAGGGAGGAGCCTGGGAGAGGAATAGTTTCCAGGTCATGCCCAGTCAGCCATCTCTTCTGACGAGACCCACCTCAGAACAGGGTCAGGTCTAGCACCCCAGGACTCAGCCATCTTCCCAGAGTGCGGAGGTCTTTGGGGGACATTCTTAATACAAGCTGTATCAATGCTCCTGTACAAAATCCCTGGGCCCTGTGAACGTGTAACCTAAAGTGGCAGAGGGGACTTAATGGATGGGATTGTTTCCGAACCTTGAGATTGGAAGAATGGCCTAAATTATCCAAATGGTCCTGTGTCCTTGCAAGAGTTCTTAAACTATAGAGAAAGCAAGGGAAAGGATTCTCCTGCCAAGCCTCCCAAAGGAGCACATCTCTGCCTTCACTGTGACTGTGGCCTCTGAGGCCCATGTCTGGCTTATCCAAGTCTGTAAAATAACAAATCTGTGTTGTTTTAAGTGACCAAGTTGTTTGTTAGAGTCTTGAGGAGAAACTAATATAGACTTTGTGGTAGGGCTGCTGAATAAATCAGAATGTGAGGCACTGGGCCGCAGAAAAAGCAGGCCGAATGATGTGATGAACTTCAGCTTTAGTCTTAACTCCTATCTAATCCTAGTGTCAAGGTGTTGTCATAAGAGAATTTAAAAAAGAAAGTAAATGCACACAGACCCCAAATTTCCCACCTGACGTCTGGCACATACTACCTTTTAGTGGGGGAGGGTTAACCCACTTGGACCTGCAGGGGCTTGACGCACAGGGATGCTGTCAGAGCGGCTGTCAAAGCAGTCATCCACATGGCCCTAGTCATCCCAGTGGGACATTTACTCCTGCAGTGATCCCTCGATGGCCCTTGTGCCCATGGCCTAGCTCCTGCATAATGCCCGATGCTGGGTCTGCCTATCGTGTGTGGCTTCCTGAGGTCCTCACCCACCTTGCCCAGATGCATCTTCTCCTTTCTGCCATGCCGTCTTCTTATTCTTCTCAGGATGCCTTTGGCATCTGTTTTTTTTTTCTTTTTAATCTAGAGACTTACATGTCCTAGAGTATTTCTTTATAATGTGTTTTATAACTCTTTAGCATTCATACACTCCATCAACAATTTCAAATCAATCTTTTGGCCTTTGACTAATCTTACTTTATTGCACTTCACAGAGGTGGAATTTATTACGAATGAGAGGTTTGTGGCCAATCTGCTGTTCTTCTCAAGGTTTTCAAGGTAAATAGATTTAATGCTGGACATATAACTTATAGGATTATGTTATCATACTCACCAAAAAAGGCAAATGCAGAGGAGTACAAGAGACCTAACCCCACACTGGAGACCCAGAGAATCCAGCCAAGGGTCTGGGTCCTATAGCAGTGTTCCCAAAAGTCCAGCCGAAGGTCTAGAGTCTGAGGTGAAGTGCTCTAGGAGTCCAGCTGGAGCGCTAGCTTCCATGGCGATGTCTCATGCTTGTGTGTGCTGGGAATCTATAGCATGAAGGCCCAAAGGCTGGTGTGAAAGTCCGTGCCCGTGGGGTGAAAGATCAGGCACCAGGCTCAGGGATCTGCAGTGCAGCCAGGGAGTGATCCTCATGGTGAAGATGAATGATCCCCTGATGACAGCAGCCATTCTCAGAGATGGTGAGGACTCGAGCTCCTCCACTGGTGAGAATAGCCAATTTGCATCAGGAAAGCCAGCCTTGGCACGCTTCTCCCAAAAAACCAGTAGCCTCCATCTTCCCCGGCAGGTCTCTTTTTTGTACTGTTGGCACGATCCTCCGGTGGGTCTTTCACACCCAACCACACTAATGCAGTTCAGCTGGACCCATAACTGATAGGGTTATTTTATTATAGTCACCCACAAAGGCAAGTTGACCATTAGACAGCACCGCACTGGTGCTCAATGCTTATGGACACCATTTTCCCAACAGTATGTGCTCACTACCTGCTTGTGTCACATTCTGGAAATTTCTGAAGCATCCTAAACTGCTTCATGAACACTGTATCTGCCAGGGGGATCTGTGCTCTTTGATGCACTGTTGTGATTGTTCAAGAGCGCCATGAACCATGAATCATGGAAATAAAATCAAACTCATTTGATAAATGTGGAATGAATGCTGACTGTCCACCTGACCTGTCACTTCTGGTCTCTCTTTCTCTCCTCAGCCTCTTCCTGAGATGCAATAATTTTGAAATTAAACCAGTAATGAACACTATCGAGGCCTATAAGGGTCCAAGTGAAAGGAAAGTAGTCATTTCAAGTCTGTAGCTTGAAATGAAAAGCTACAAACGATTAAGCTCGGATAGGAAGCCACACCCCAAGCTGAGGCATGCTTGGTCCCTGGAACAGCCAGGTTGTGTCTGTGCAGAAAAAGTCCCTTATGGCAATCAGAAGTGCCACTTGAGTGGCTGTGGGAATGACCAGCCCCTGAAATGGCCTGGTGGGGAGGGGATCTCACCGACGCACACTCACCCCTGGCCCTGAGCAGGCATGAGGCTAAATGGAAAGGATGCTAGCAGGTGGGTTCTGAGGATTCCCAGGCTTGGGTGCTGGGGGAGAGGACCGGATGTGGAGTCCCAGTCAAACCCTCCATTCCACAAGCAAATTTAATCACTGGTTCCAAGAAGCATTTCCTCTGAATTTCATAGACAACTACAATCTCAGCAGATAGAGGGAGGAAAATGTTGGGGCAAACAAATAGGAAAAAATAAGCTATACAAATGTGTTCACAGAAATCTGCCTGTTATTCTACCCTGGAACTTAATAGAAATCCTCTGACTGTCGTTCTGCAGTCAACAGGACTCATCTAATTGGTGACCATGGTAACAAAATCAGGTCATGTGGAGGTTCATGCTGAGACCAAGCATATGTAGATCTCCTAGTTCAAACAGACACAAAGATAAGAACCTGTTGGTGAGGGTGCGTACACTGGGGTCAAGACGGGCTCACCCATGCCAGGCTGGGGATGCTGAGAAAGCAATCACTTGTTTGCTATCTCCATAGGCTCTGCAGAAAAGGGAGAGGTTTTGCGAATCCACTGAGGGGAAAAGATAATTCGGAAATGCGAGACCAGAATGACTGCATAGATGTCGCTTCATAGATCTGTGTAATTTACTCCCTGGGGTTTGTAGTGTGTCTGACTTATATTTTAGACGTAATTAAGTAATCAACAGTGTACATTGTCAAATGAATGTTTAGGCTGCTTGAGGTTAAATCTTCCCAGCCATAGCAGCTGCGTGGTACTAGCAAGTACCCCTCTCTCCCTCCCCACAACCAAATCCTCTTCCCCGCATACAGTCAGTTATTTAAAAATCTGTGAATGGGCCTTAAATGATTTCCGCAGTCCCCATTTAGGAGCAGATCTGAAGAGCCGCTGCATGGTAACCACTGGATACCGGGACGGCTGCACCTCCCACCAGCAGCCTTGTGTGCCCGGCTCGGGCAACTGAGTGACAATAATAATATCAGTTATAGCAGGAACAATGCTTTTATTTATGGAGCATCTCATCTGACCCTCAGGCAGCTCTGTGGGTCTGGATGTTTCCCGCAGGATATAGATGAGAGGGCTGAGAGGAGGGGTGGTGTTGGTTCTGACCCATCACACTGCTGCTGCCTTTTAAAGGGCGGATTAAGGATTCAGTCCCTACATGGAGCTAACGTGTGTGATGGGTCCAAATGAAGAGCTGGCAGCTGATCAGGGAGAGGCGATGGTGGCTACGTTGTCCATCATTTTGGGGGTCTGGTTGGCCCGTGCAACTCTAGCCTGGGCGTGCTCTTCTTCTCCATATGGTGACCTTGAGTTATCCTCACAAGGACACAAGGGAAGTAAGGGACTCAGAAAACATCTCTGTCACTTCTGGTCTCTCTTTCTCTCCTCAGCCTCTTCCTGAGATGCAATAATTTTGAAATTAAATGTGGTGGTGTGCACTTGTAATGCCAGTACTCTGAGAGGCTGAGGCAGGAGGATCACAAGTATGAGCCCAGCCCAGGCAGCTTAAAAACTGAACAACACCCTGTTGAAAAATAAAAAATAAAAGGAGCTAAAGTTGTAGCTCAGTGTGAAATGTTTTCCCTCTAACCTCCCCCAATACTGAATACTGCAAAGACAAAACATATGCTTCATATATTCTTCCTTTCTTTGGTTTCTTCCTTCTTTTTATTGAATTTAATTCTTACCTATCTTCCTTCCTCACCAGACTCAAGAGAAAAGAAGGAGAGAGAGAGGAGGGGAGGATGGGAGAGTGGTGTGGGACTTGGAAGTGCTATTGTCTTGCTCAGAGCGGCCAACAGGAAGTTGAAATGGTTTGGTAAAATATTCTCATCTGTGACCTGCAGAGCCACAACACCAAGTGGGAGCTGTCCTAGGAGGGAGGTGATGATTCTCCTTTACAGATGCAAAGACAGAGGCCGAGAGAGCAGAGAGGAGCTGAGGTTCAGCAGCACATCCGCCTCCATTTTCCTTACCTGTTGCCCCCCACTCTGTCCCCCGCAGGAATCCCAGCCAGTTGCTTTCAGCCCTTTTCTACTGGTGCTTCCAGACAGGTGACCCCCATGGGGAAGAACATCCAGCATGCCACAGCCTTCTTCAGTCGTGCCTGGCCCCACTCAGGTGGACCTCTACTCCAACAGCCCTGCCCCAATGTCCCTTTCTAAGTACCTCCTGTCTCCTGCCTGGTAAAATCCCGTGGCTGACTCATTTCCATCTTCCTGTAGGCCATTGGTTCCCCAGAGATGAACCTGCTTCACTGAGACAGAAAGACACCCCGAAAGAATATGTGATATTGGGTCCACCTCGCTGTCAGTCTACCTGCCTCTCACCAGGGTCTCTGTATCCCTCTCATGCTGGCAATAGGACATCACTCCCACAGTCTTCCTGCCTGCCTTTCTTCCTTCTCTTAATTTCTCTTTTTCTTTCTTTCTTTCTTTCTTTCTTTCTTTCTTTCTTTCTTTCTTTCTTTCTTTCTTTCTCTGTCTCTCTCTGTCTCTCTCTCTCTCTCTCTCTCTCTCTTTCTTTCTTTCTTTCTCCTGTGCTTGTCCCTCTCTACTAGTACTTTTCTGCTGATCCAACATATCTTCCATTGAAAAGAAAGAAAGACTCATCCATTGCACACGCTGGGATCCTGCCTGGAATCTGTCACCTCTCAGAAGACCTGCGCTTTTCTTTTCTCCATTAGTAGCCAGTCCTTAAGGAAGCCACATCCACACACTTCTACGTTCTGGGCAGTTTTCTCTTGGTTCTCTCTAGTCAGGCTGTCCCCCACTTCCCCACATTGCTAAGTGTGAGATCAGGGGTTCACCTTCCTCTCCTGGGGCAGCAGCCCCAAATCTGCCATGGTGGACACCACTGCTTTGCTCTCCTGGTGACTAGAGACATATTTTCTCTTCTCCTGCTGCCCTTGAACTCACTGTTTGGTTTCCTTCTTAGGTTTTCCTTCACCTTCTCCTTTTCAGTACGGAATCTTTGAAGCCTCCATCTTGAGACCTTTTCCCTTTTTCCACACTGGTCTCTAATGATCTCCTCTAGGTCTCCTGGTTGTAAATATACCTGGATATTCCCAGCTATACCTACTCAGAATACCACACTTTACACTCATGCAGTGGTCAAAATAGCGAATACTTAAAAGTTCTGTTACAGTAAAAGACATGTTGACATTAACCTCTCTCAACATATCTCCTGCACTTCCAGCACACTCATCCTATTGTTCCTGGCATTTTCTGAAGCAGTTTGGAAGTTTTCTTTCCTGGGGTCTTTATGAATTATGATCAAAAAAAGTACAATGAATACACATGCTTCCACAGAGTGGCAGCTAACTGCCATAGTGGCAGACTTGTAAAAACATAACAGTGTGTCCCTACCCACCTGATTTACCGAATCTGGCACTTAAGGCTCTTCCCCAAAGTCAAGATGACCATGAAGGATGAACATCGAGTAGATTCAGGACACCGAGGCGACCACCACAGGGCAGCTATTGACACTCAGAAAAGAGGACTCCAGAGCTGCTACAGAAAGTGCCAAGAGGGACGGGACGAGTGTGTGTCAAGCTGGAGATGTAACGGCACCCAGGTCTCCTGGGCCTGTCCACACCTGCTTCTTCCTAGGCAGACGACAGCAAGCCTATCCTCCAGGTTGCCAACGATGGCAGTAAGAGGTAGAGATGGGGTTTATCCTTTAGTCTTTGAGGCTCATGCCTTCCCAGGGGCAGAGGACACAACCCAGGGCCTTGGGCAGGCCCAGGAGGAAAGCATTAAATGTTGCTCCTCAGAACACAGTTCTCTGAGATGGCTGGAAGTGGGTCTACAGTCACAGACTTGCACCACTTGGCCAGGCCCAAGGCTAGGGATGGAGTTGGCCACTTGTCTGGGAAAGGGGAGACCTGACAGATGAGCTGGAAGGACCCTGTGAGACAGAAGAGGGGGCACCTTAGCGCTGACTGGCAGGGCCAGGCAGGGCTCGGCTTCCCGGTGGTGGGGAGCAGAGAGGGAAGCGGACAGTTCTATTTTTTCCCAGCTCTGGCCGCCTGCCTGGGCTCAGCTGGCACGTAGGTGGCTTGAGAGATCCAGGTCACGTGGTGCTGTGTGGGGCGTCTCCGGCAGTCGTTGGCCTGCCGTGGGCGGAAGCTGCTTCTTTATCCTCTCTCCAGCCTCCTCCGCCATCATGGGACCCTTGTTCAGCCCCTTTTGCCCCCATCGGCTTCCTGCTGGGATCTTGGAGTCACCAAAAGTCCTTTGGGAAGAGCTTCCTGTTGGGCCTCTGGTGTCCCCTCAGGGATGTCACACAAGTGTCTCCTTTGCCCGGGACCCTCATCTTGCCCAGCCCCCAGCCAGGTCAGCTGTTTCTGTGGGGAGCCCCAGGGCCCCCACCCCAGCCAGGTCAGGCACTAGTCTTTTCCTCTCAAAGGGCCATTGTGATTTCTACCTGCACTGCTTAGAACTTGAGTGCTGAAACCTAGTGTGAAGTTTGTGCCTGTGTATTCAATTAGTCTCTATCTCCTCCACTATGCTTTGAAGCCAATGAAACAGAACAGTGGCCATGGGGAAGATGACCAGGAGGACGACAACCTCAGCAAAGAGGCTTCATAGTGCCTGTTCTGGACACACTGGTGCGCTCTTCCTACACACCCTGACTGAGTTCTCCCCAAGGCCCTCAGCTCCTGTATGCCTCCTATTCTCATTTCACAGATGGAGAAACTGAGGCTAGACACGTCTGCAGGTTCAGCCAGCTCCTTGGGAGGGCAGCTGGGCTCTGAATACAGGCACCTCGACTTGTCCTCAGCTCTGTGAGAGTCGGACAAGCACCCGGATCCTTGTCTGAAGCTCACAATGGGTATTAGCCACCTGCTTTGCAAATCAAACTGTTTAGCCTCTGGTAGTGGGAGTGGCTCTGGGTCTCCTGTGGACCTGAAAGCCAGGTTTTGCTTGGCTTCCGGAAACTTAACCCATCCGCTCTATTTTATATCTTTGAAAATGTCATTCAAGGCCTTGAGCCTTCACGGCTCCTGGAAGATTTTCCTCCCTTCCAAGGCTCACCCCTCTATCTTTATCCCTGGCCTGTCCCAGGTCTCCTCTTTCCACAGCTCCCACCCAAGGAAGGCAGTGGGACCCTTCCAGTATCCAGCCACTCTCCTCTCTCCACTGGCCTCTCTCAGCACTGAGGCATCGCCTTGGGGATCCTGCACCTACAGAAGACATTTCAGTGCCCTGGTGTGCCCTGAGCTGTCCCAGCCCCGTGGGCTGAGTGGGAGCTCCCAGAGCCACTTCAGTAAGCTTCTCATGGCCTCATGTTTCCAGATGCAAATGAGCCTCCTCCAGGAACATGTACAGGTTCCACTGTCCAGGGCTGGTTGCTGGCCCGCAGATCAGCTGAGTGCCGAGGGCAGAGTTGACTGTCCTATTTCCTGAGCTGTGAGTCGTGTCTTGGTGAGAAATCTAGTGCACCCTGGCTGCTCAAGGGATACCTGAGCTCCTCGCTGTATCCTGGACTGAGAGCCTGAAGGGCCACCAGAGCCCACTGTGGGCCACCTTCACTATCCCTAGTGTCCTGCAGACACCGCAGAATAACAAGCAAGGCAGGGCCAAGGGTATGGTGAAGGATCGTCTGTGGGTGTGGATTGGGTGCAGTGTGACAAGACCTCACTGTGCCCTCTTTGCCTGTGGTCACAGTGCAGGCCAGGAATGTACCGGTGAGTTGGGGCAGCACAGAGCTCAGACTGAGCTGCCATCGAAATGAGGCCTTAACAAGTGTGGAAGAGATCAAGGGGGCTTTAGCAGCAGAACCACTTCCTCTTCCCCTCTTTTTCCTCCTCCTGCTCCCCCACTGACCTTACCTTGAATCTCTTTTGCTGTTTGGTCCCCATGACTGACTCCTAGACTGACATCAGTAGTAGTACTTGGTCCCCCAAATACCTTTGCTGTTTGGAATAGAAAGTGAAGGAGGACGGGACAGGGTGGGCAGGGAAGCCAGCAAGTGCAGGACTGTGTCAGGCACCTCCTGGAACACTAACACATCTCCTTTCATTGTAACACTCCAGGGAGACAGGCACAGTTACCCTCACTTTAGAGATGGCAGCTGGAGCTGCAGGGAAGGTCGGTAGTTTGCACCAGACCAGTTGGTTGGTAGGTTGATCTCGGAGCGAGGCTCCTCTCCTGTCTAGAAAACAGCTCTGCTCCAGGACAGGTGGAGAAGAGGCAGTGGGAGCCTCCAGGTGACAGGGACATATCTTACCAGGGCTCAACACCGCCTAGCTTCCCGTTGGCCGCCTTCGCTGGCTTGGAGAGAGGGCTGCGCCTGTGCTGAATTGTACGTGTGCCACCATCTCCCAGCTGGGCCCCTCTGCCTGAGTGAGGACACAGAACTGTCAAGGACAAAAGGCCACTGTGTGGTCCTAGGGTGGACACAGGGCTATTTCGGTGCTTGCTGACCTGGGTCCTGCACCCCACATAGAAACCCACAGAGGCTGAAGCTCTGCACGTGTCCTGTCCCCAAACCTGTCCCCCAGGTTAAGTATGCTTTTCTTGGCACCAGAGAGTCAACAGGTGTGAACAAGTGTACAGAGACCTGCATGCCAGGGCTGGCACTGTGATGGCCTTCACTCATAAGAGATGGCAATTGCCACCTTCTGCAGGCTGCCCATCAAAACACATTGTTGCCTGGCACCTCCATAGGCTCTAACCAACTTGTGAGAGGGCACCATGCCATCCCAGCAGATGGGCAGAAGGGTGGGGAGCGGCCAATGCAGCCCCATCCTGGAGGTGGTGAAGGGGAGGTGGTGAGGCTTTGACTTCCCACTGAGGATGTGTTAGGAAAACTCTTCTCACGTTGGATTGATGGGATGGGAGAGTAGAGGGAGGAGCTACTAGTTTATCCTGCACCTGAGGTTTGCTTCTTGGGGGAAAAAAAATCTCCTGGAACCCAGTAGAATTTTGTGGCCTTGATGTTAATAGCCATAAAAGGAATTTGAGCAGGCAAGGAACACCCTGATGACAGGCGATAAAGAAAGAAAGAGAATTCTAAAGAGATTTGTACCAATAGTGTTGCCCTGCCAACCTCCCCACCACACCCTATGGTATTGACAGCAGCCTTGGGCCTCCCACTGCCACCAGGCCAGGACTGCTGGGTTCTAGGGCATGGCCAGAGGAGCCCACCCCAGGGTGCCTGGGGTGTAGTGGGGTTGTGCGGGAGGTGGAGCTGGAGCCTCATGGGCCCTGGAGAGGTTGTGTGGTGAGCCCGTTGTCACAGTGTCTGGGTCAAGGACTTCTGAGTTCAAGCAGGTGATCAATGGTGCCAGCGAACATCTCAAGGGAACCACCAGGGCCTGGCCAACAAGTCTGTAGCCATCAAAGCAGGAGCCAGCCACACAGTCTCCAAGAGCAGAGGACGCATCCCAGGAACCCAGGAAGAGCTCATTGGCCGTCGAGGAAGCAAAGGGAGGAGGAGGAAGTGGCAGAAAGCAACACGGGGCAAGCAGGTGGAGCTGCTTTACCGGAAGTGTGGGCTGCACCAGGCAGGTGGCAGAGGAGTAGAGAAGTATGAGGATCAGAGTTCCTGAGGAAATCAGGGAAAGGCCAGGGCGGGGCCTATGTGACGGTTCCTGTGGGGTGGAGAGTGAGAGGTGGGCCTGGACGCCTTCCCAGAAGTTCTGGTGATGGGTGAGAGTGGGGCTGTGTGTGGAGGGAGCTGGAATAACTGAGAAAACCTTGAAACAGTCAGCTGAGGAAGGCCAGGCACCTCCTCTGGTGTTTTGCTCTGTCAGGCGCTCCATGCTGTGCCATTGGTGGAACCCAGGCCCCAGGGGATTCCTTCGCTCCAGGACATGGTCAGCCATGACTCTCTGGGGCACTTTGCTAGTCTTCCAAGGAACCTGAAGCCCCTGTAAGTGAGAACGCAGTGGCCCAAACCTTTTCTACCCTTAGTACAGTCTTCCTTTTCACACAAGGCCCAGAAAGCCAACTCCATGTTCGTCCGAAATGTTCTTTCCACTTGCACACGTCGCTGTCATCTTTCAGTTATCGTGTTGAATAATTTACAGTCTCTGCCAGTCTGAAATTACATGTAGGGTTGCTCTGTTTGTGGCCTACGTAGCAATTAGCCACACACCATTTTATCACTGCAATTATGCTACACAGGGAGAAAACAGTCCAGCCGTGATCCCAGGGGAAGCTGAGGAATAGCAGAGTCTCAGAGCCGTGCATGAGGGAATGTCTTAGATAGGGAGACCCTTTTCTTCCTTTTCCTTTGGCTACCCCATCCTACCTTAGATTTTTTTTTTTTTGATTGGACAATCACAGTATCTTTAAGATGATCACTTTCCAGAGAGCAGATAGCTTTTGGTTCGGATGTTACAACTAAAATTCCAAGAGTGGCTGCCTATAATATTGTCCTGGGGAAGGTTTTAAGATTGCAGCTGTGATCAATTAGTGATGTCTGTCACAGATGAAGGATGGGAAAGTAGAGATGAGTATTGCATGTCTGACATCTCTCATCCAACTCAGACCTACTCTACAGAAATTTGAACATTAAGGCTTAGAAAATCATAAAGACTTATCCAAGATAATGGAAGCTAACATGAAGATTTAATATGTGCTTACATGTACTTTAAACACTTCACACAAGAGTGATCAAGAAATAGGGTGCAGGGCCAAGGATTTAGCTCAGTGGTCTTGTGTCTGCCTAGTATGCACAAGGTCCCGAGGTTGACCCCTGCTACCAAGAAATAGAAGAAAAAGAATACGGTGCATCCTTAAATTTTAAAAAATTCATTACAGTTAAAGACACTTGTCATCAATCCCTCTATAAGGAGTCCCCTTGACTTCAGACATACTCATCCCGTAATTCCTGCCACTTTCTGAAGCAGTTCTGTGAGTCCTCTTTCCTGGGTGTCCAGTTGCACTGCTGTGGCCTCCTTCATGTCTCAAATGGATTCAAAACATTTACCTTCCATAGCCACTTTGACTTTGGGGAAGAGTGAGAAGTTACTCAGGGTCAGATCCAGTGAATAAATTGGATGGAAGAACACAGTAGTGATTTTATTTGATACAAGTTGCTAAACATTTTGAATCCATTCAGGGCATCAAGACAGCCATGAAAAAGCAGTCAAGAAATGATCTGGTCCATGATCTGGTCACACTGAGGACAGGATGGTGACACTGAGTAGTGTTCTTAGCTCCATCCCACGTCCTGTGACCCTGAAAACATCTAGTGGCTTGACATGGTGGGGATTTGCGCATTTTGCTCTGAGAAAGCCGATCAGCTTAGGTCAACAGTCTCCATCTGGAGGTTCACTTTATTAATTCCTCTTACCCATGGCTGTGTGCTCAGTTCATTTAGTTATACTGAGTCCCTTTTAGGAAGACTCCAAAGTGGCCGTATAGAATGCAGTTAGCAAAACAGAATAAAAATAGAAAAGCTCGACTGAAACATAGAAGAGGAAGCAAATATTGACCACGATTGTTGTCACATAGGCATAGTTTTGGGCTGTGCTTCCAAGTGGCCAGAAAAGAAAGGAAAACAGAATGACACACCTTTCATTGTTGGATAGGAGAGAGTGGAGTGATCCAGGTACCACAGGACCTTTTATCTCCTCTAGGTCAGGAGAGATGTGTGTGTAACACCTGGCTCTGGCCTGCAGCTCCTCAGATCGCCCTTCCTGCATTTCTCCTCACAGTGTCTTTGCAGATCACTGCCCTCTGACCCTTTTATTTCCTCCATGTAAATTTTCTCTTAATACAATGAGGGATCCTGGGAGTTAGGACTAGAAGGGCTCCTGATTTATTGTATAGCAGTGTCTTTGAGAGGACAAGTGTCTGAGTTACTTTTCTCATTGCTGAGACAAAATACCAATGCCTAAGTTAGGGGAGGAAAGGTTTATTTGGCTCACTGTAAGTTCATAAAGATTTCAGTATATAGTTGGCCGGCTCTAAGGCAGCATGGCAATAGCCGAGGGGTATTGCAGAGAAGAAATGGTTCATTGCACAGAAGACAGTAAAAGCATCATGGGGACTTTAACAGTGTTTTTCTGCCCCTTTGGTCTTATCCAGACTGCTTAGAGAAGGCAGCACTCACACCCTTAATCCCAGTGCCCTTGAGCCTAGCACGGCACCATTCATCAGTCCCAGTGTCACACACTCTAGATCCAGTCACCTCTGAAAAAGTCCCACCTGTGTCTGTATGAGGGTTTAGGGGGACATCTAGACACAAGCCATAACACCAGGTTCTCTCCACTTTCTGCTCTGGTTTCATGCCACCAAAGGGCTGGAGCAATTCCGGATGGCGGCTTCCAGTCCTGCCAGAGGGCAGTGGAGGGTCCATCTTCCTGCAGCTCTCTTTTAAGCTGCAGGAACCCCCCTCTGTGTCACTGGCTAGGCTCGGGTCACATGCTTACTTCTGAACCCCTGGGAGTGGTTATATCCCCAGACCTGTCCTACCTCTTTCGGGAGCTGGTGGCCAGATGATCAGAAGCACCTAGCTGTCTGGAGCAGGGTGACAGAAGAATGAAACAGGCTCTTTTAGAACAAAGAGAGAAGGGGAAGGGAGTGCTGAGATGCATGCCATCCATGGTGTTCACTTGTCAAATCATACGAACATTTCCAAACCAATCTGTGCGTGTTTAAGAGGCATCTGCTACGGGCACATGTAAGATGAAGCCGGAGAATCTGGCAGATAGTTCAGAACATTTCTGTCAAGTTCAGGGTTGTCAAAAGTGATGCAGAATGTTTCCACCCTACATGTTTGTTTATACTACTTAGAACTGAATAAACGAACCAGGGGTGGAAGCAGCGCCTTGAAGGAGAAAAGCCTACAAATGAACAACTCACAGTGTGAAAGCAATGTCAAGAATACTTTCTGGGAGCTCAGGGTTGGCCTAGGGGCTGGAGAGACAATGGCAGCAAGAAAACTGATGGGGTTTCTGATGGGGTTTATACATTCAGTGGGTGGAAGATGGAGAGGGGCAGAGAATTAGCAAATGGACAAAACACCTTCAAATAATGATGTGATAAGCTGTGTGAGAGGTAGGTTCTTTGTTTGTGTTACATGATCTCTAGTGTCTGGGAAATGCCTGGGATAAGCAGCCCTTCTGCAAATACTGAATGCGCTAACAAATAAAAAACATGAGGAGAAGAATACAGGAGAAGTGGAGCTGCCTTGTTCTACCATGATGAAAGTCTGAGTGTGACAGGCTACCCTGTACTTTGCAGGAATGAATTGACTTCTCAGGGCACATTCTTGGGTCCCAAGTATAAAGGTCTAATAAACATTGGTGCAATGAGATAACTGAGCCAGAAGCAGATACTAACTCCTCAACAGTGTGCAGAATACGTCCCGGGTCTGGCATCTCATCACTTTTCTACTCAAGGGCACACTTCCTTGATCTTGGCATGAGAAATCCAGAAAGTACTGACTCAGCAGAGAGCTCTCTGCATCAACTGGGCCAAGTACTACCTGGGGGTGAGGAGAACAGAAAACTCATCAATGGACCTCATATGCTGAATGTGTCTCTGACTGCAGATGGTGTGTGCGGTGGTGAGGAAGGGCCCAGCCACAGAAGTATTATTGGAGAAGGAGGAGAGGACAATTTTACAGAAGCACTGGGCTCAGAGTAACCCTATGCTTCCTGGTTTGCTCTACAGCTGAGAGGCAGCATTCCTGGAGTAGAGGACCCCCATGGGCTGAGCATGTAGGGTGATGCAAGTCTGGAAGAAGGCAAAGGAAGCCCAGTCCTCATCACATATGGGTTTGGTTTGTGTGCCAGGCACTGTTCCAGATTCCTGTCTTCACAGTTCTTGCATTCTACTGGGCTGATGGACATTAAGCAAGTCATATTAAGGACCAGGAGGAGGTCAGCAGAGTGCTGTGACAGAGAGCGGTGAGTCTATAGGTTTCCATGAGTTGTCTTGCTATTTCATTCACTCCACAGATCTTTGGTGGAGACAGGCAGCTAGTCTCATCCTCCCTCTACAGATGGAGTGACTCTGAAAGTAGAAGTGCTTCATCAAAGGACCACTGCCCTCAACTCTTCCCCCATGCACTGTGTACTGGTTGTGCACTCAGGGCAGGATTGACATCAAATGTCTGATTCTTCAGCCTCTTCCACGCTGCAGTCCACACAGAGACAGCTGTGTTTCTCCTTGTCCCATCCTTGGGGGAACCATCAGCTTTGGAACTGTCATCTCAGTCCTAGAACTCCATCCAGCATCCTAGCAATGGGCCACTCCCAAAACTCAGTGACTAACATTTTGTCACATGGAGCCCGGAGAGAACTTTCATTTCACAAATGCACAGTGACATTGTAAACAGTTGAATAAATTGGCTGGTTTCCTTGCAGAAAAATAAGCATATTCTGAAACGCTAGATGCTTCCCATCAATTAGACAAATTAACGTTCTTCTCTGTCGTTGGTGCTGCTGCCTCACCTCATTTGCCTGACCCGAAGCACAGCAGTTTCTCTTTCATGAGCTGTTCCAGTTGGACAGGAAATGGAATTTTAGGGTCTTCTTTCTATGGGGTCTGCTCCAGATTGGGCTGTCAGTTCTGCCTGTAGTGTCTGCACCAGAAGAGACAGGAGGCACATGCAGACGGGGACAGGGTGCAATTGTACTGTGTGGAGCAAGTGATCACAGACATAGGAAAGCACAAAAGAAGTCTTGTCTTTGCATAGCTCCCCAGCCATCTGCAAGAGGGGTGCTGCTATCATTAGGGAGGATTAGACCCACTGAATTGGATCCATTCGATCTACAAGTCTGTTGGACAAAAATGATCAGGGGGAAAATGTCAAAGAGCTCTGCATCGGTTTACTCAGTAAGAAAATGAGCAGAAAGCTAAGAGAACAATAATGCTTAGAGAGCGCCCTTTCAGGAAGTCTGCGATTCAGTAACTGTTAGGCTCTATCCAAAGCCCCGTGGGAGGCCTTGAGGACAGAGAGGTGGTGAGACTCAGTGCTCATGGAGGATGGAGTCTGGAGGGAGAGAATGGTGAGCATCATGTTGTACAGGTAGTGCGCAAGTGCTGTGGATCACCACCCATGTTTGATGGCCTTAACTGGGGGTTTTGGAGTAGACTTTGCTGGAAAGTTCACCTTGACTCTGTTGTGCAGGCTGAGCACGTCACTGGGGGATGAAAGAGTCTCCAGGTTTGCAGGTGAAGTTCCAGGGAGGCACTCCTGAACTATGGCAGGTGGTTTTCTTGGCATTGCTTGCTCAGCCTTCAACTTGGGCCTATCTTTACCATCCTACTCTCCATGGATGGGGAAAACTGACTTAGTATATTTGCAGCCCAGGTGTACATGGATCAGAAGGAATGACGCATTCACTTAGGCAATCTCCAAAGTAGG
Source organism: Petromus typicus (assembly GCA_004026965.1). NCBI lineage: Eukaryota > Metazoa > Chordata > Mammalia > Rodentia > Petromuridae > Petromus > Petromus typicus. Next base: position 30,852 of record PVIR01009434.1, on the reverse strand, counting down.
GTAGCAAATCTCTGGCACATAGCCACCATCCCCACTGCCAGCTTTCGGGAGCCATGGCTGTTATGATACGCTATTCAGCACGATTTCTCCAAGCTTTGAGTCAGCCTTGGAGCCCTTTTTAGCACATGCTCTGGGCCATTGAATTGAGTCTGCTCAGGAGGGGAAAATTATTTTCCATACCTGGTACAAGTCTTCTGCTTTGATCTCATGGATCCCACTGGTCCTCTGAGCTGCACTGTCTGTTCCAATTGAGGGGACATGAGCCAGTGTTTCCTCTTCTGAAAGATGAAGCTTATGGATCCAACACTTGTGGTCTTCCTAGAAACAGGAGTTCCTCATCTCCGGTCTCTCCTTCCTCATTTCTCTGTCTGGGAATCCCCTTCTCACTTAGTTTCTGATTTTGAGTCCTCTTTCTCCGTCAGGAGCTACAGAGAAGATAGGACAGATAAAAAACCATACTCCTCCCTCCTAAGAGTCTCATCCAGTATTTGAGGCAATAACACAAGCATTCTTGGCATTGTTAAGAAATTGTACTATTTTAATAATGTAGGTTGACATAGATTTTCTAATCATGTACAACACATCATGATAGCTGGTCTTGTGAATATTAGTTCCTAGGGAATATGTGGTGACATGTCAGTCTGAGCAGGCAGACACATTCCATAGGGATCTGGTGGAAGCTATAGCTTGGGTCCCCCAGACATTGGGAGAAGGAGAAGTAAAGCATCTCTTATACCCCAGTGAGTGGAGCTGTGCTAAAGATCTCACCCAAGGAAAATGGAGAACAGGGTCAGCTGAGCTGGGGAAATGGCCAGTGAGGACAGTGTAGACGGCACTTTAGGGACAGGCACAGCAGATGCCAAGTCAGGGAGAGGGCACACTCAGGGCCAGAGGAGTGGTAGACAGGCACAGGTGAGCCTGTAGATGTTCTGGAAGGCTCTGGGGGTCTTTTGGAAGAGGTTGGACTAGGCTAGAAAGGAAGTGATAAACTGAAGGGGTACAGGGACCAGAAGGCAAAGATGAAGGCATAGCTAGGGCAGCAGCACAGAATGGACTTGAGTCTGATGCTCAGGAGCTCACTGGAGAGGTATGAGAAGGAGCAAGAGGAAGACAGAAAGCAGGATAAAATCTGAAGGATGACAGGCTGCTTTGAGCCTGTGTGGGAGGGGGACCTCACCTGTGGTATCCAGGTTTCCAGGGTGGGCTTGTTTGGGGAGGAAGGATGGCTGGTAAATGGGGTGAGGTGGCCCTTTGAAGGCTAAATCCAGCTTCCTGCCATTACCTCACATCCATGACAAGGATAAGAGAGAGTCTCTCCAGTTCACAGAACAGCAGCCAGCAGCCACTGACCATCCTTTATTCTCTAGTGAGAAACTATCCCAGTTAGGAACAATCGTCCTTGTAGAGAATCCATCTGTTCTTGATTCCACAGAATTTGGCTGGAATTGGGTGTGCTTATTTTGCGCAAGTGGCTGTAGAGCTCTAGTTGTCTTTCCTGCTCCTGTTTCCTTTACCTCCTGCAGACAAAGGGCATGAACTTGGCTCGCAGATGGCCAAGGGGAAACTCCAAGGACATGTTTTACAAAGGCTCTCACTTAGCTACTAGACTCTCAGGCAGCGCTGAGGTGGTTAATGAAGGGATAATAACTGTCACAGATCTGGAATGTTTCCCAAAAGTTCATGTGTTGAAAAGTTGGTCTATACCACAGTGATGTTGAGAGGTGGAGTCTTCAGAAGCCGGTTGGGTGGATTGTGTGGGCTCTGATTTCATGAGTGGGTTAATCCACTTATGGATTCACAAGTAAAAGTTTTGAGGGAAGAGTTCTGTTATAAAAGCTCCCTCTCCAGGCATCGTGGCCATCAGGAGATGAGGGTCACCACACCCCCTCACCATGATGTGCTGCGTCACCTCAGGCCCAGGGACAATGGAGCCAAGTGGCTCTGGAATGAAACCTGTGAGATTGTGAGCCTAAATAAATCTTTCCTTCTTGTAAGTTGACCTTCCCAGGTATTCTGTCACAGTGTCTTATTGTCTGGCAGGTAGTAATTTGTCATCTGTAGTGTGTCCAATGGGATGCATTAGTGTAAATATACTTGGAGAGGAGGAGGTCAGGTGGAGAAAGAAGAAGGAAGGAAGGAGGGAGTGCTTTAGAGGAGGAAGAGAAAAGAGAAAGAAATGGAAAAAATCAGAATAAAAATAGAAGGAAACAGGAAGCCTGGGGAAGGGAAAAGGAAGAGCACGTTATGGTCTGGCTCTGGCTGTCTCCTCAGAGCCTCACACGGTCAGATAGCTGAGCCTGGACTGTGTGATGCCGGGATGAGGCTGTGTGATGACTACACTGCTACACGTGAGAGGTTTAGCTCTGCCCTAGTCCCAGTAATCTGGATGTGATAAAAGGGGCAGAAATAGTCCCTGCAGGTTCCCTTTGCGACTTTGTGGCCCAGTGCTATTTCTCCTCTGTGATGCCTGTTTACCATCTCTGGCCTGGAGCCAGCTAATTATGGGCTGAAACTTCTATGAACTGTAAGCCAAGTACACCCCTTCCCTTTTAACTTTGGGGTGTCAGGTATTTTGTCTTAGTGATGAGAGGAAAGTAGCTGACACAGGAGCCTTTCACTATCACTGTCTGCTGAAAAATTAATAGGCTTTCATTCTTTAAGAACAGTCTTATGGACCATGATTGAAATATACGTGAATATTTAAATTAAAAAAGGTATCACAGTACAAGGCTGTTTTCACTAATTCCCCTTAAAACATTCCTTCTCACCTTGGAAACACTTATCTATCCTTCTTGCTACTTTCTGAAGCAGTTGTATAAGTTCTATTTCACGAATGTCATTGCAAAGTGCGGTAAATACCATGAATGCTGCTACTAAGTGGCATCCAGTAGAAAAGAAGGCTATTAAAAAGTCTCAGTGTGTCCACATCCACCTCATGCACCGGGCGTGGCATCGTGTCATTTCTGGCTCTTCCCCAGAGTCAAAATGACAATGAAAGGCAAATATTTTGAATTGGTTCAGGACATCAAGGCACCGAGGCAGACACCAGGGAGCGAGTAAAGACACTGCTGAAAGAGTGCTGCAGAAATGCTTCAGAAAGCGGCCAGAAGAACGGGGTACATGTGTGTGAAGCACAGGACAGTGCTTGGGCGAGATGAATGGTGGTGTGTCTTTCACTATAATAAATTTTTAAAATTTAAAATGTGCAATTACACTTTGTAGATTTATAGAAGAGTTGAGCAGATAGAACAGAGTTCTGTTCGCACCACCACCTCTGTACAGGTTTATGAGCATCTCACATCAATAGCATACATTTGCTACAATGAATACATTTTGATACATTATTATGAATAAAAGACCCCATATATTTCAATTTCTGTTGTTAGCCTTTCTGGTGGGTAGCTCTCAGAGTGGGCTGTGAGGCGGGGGCATTGGGACAGGTCCTTGGAGCAGTGTCTGAAGCATGAAAGATGGGTTTGTAAGCCCTCAGGGTGGGGGCGGTGAGGAAATCAGTCCAGGTCAAGTTCACCAGGGAAGGCTTCTTAGAGGAGCAAGGGTTTAAGCTGGTTTGCAACAATCCATTAGCTTAGTTGAACAGAGTCTAAAGGGTCAAGTCCCTTTGCATATTGCTTGATTCTCTGAATTTTCTTTGGGGTCATGTCTTGTTGAGGTCAACAATTAATTATCTTCAGAAAAAGTCCAAAGAAAAACCAAGTAAAAACGCTCTCTCTAACCTTTCAGCTCATTAGAGGTGCTCAGGAAAAGGGCAGATATTTTATTTTATTTTATTTATTATTATTATTATTTAGGTTTTTTTGAGACAGGGTCTTGCTTTGTAGTTCAGGCTGGCCCTGAGCTCAGCCTCAAACTCACATCACAGCAATCCTCCTGCCCCTGCCTTCCGAGTGCTGGGATTACAGGCATGAGCCACCACGCCCGGCACTGTGGTATGTGGTACTGGTTGCTGCTGGGCGTGAGTCTCCACACCCAGTATTGTATGTGGTTAACTGAGGATTGAACCCGGGTCCTCGCACTTGCAGACAGGCGCCGGAACCACTGAGCTAAATCCCTGGCCCTGTTTTATTTTTTAGTAAGCAGAAGACATTAGGGGAGGAATAACACTTCTGTGATTTCCCCCCATTTTTCAGTAGCAGCTATTGATGCTAGGATGCTGAGACAGGGGCATTATAAACTCAAGTTTAGCTTGGGAAACTTTAGGGACTTCAAAAGATCCTATGTCAGAATTAAAAGGTGGGTATGGCTGGAGATGTAGCTCAATATGAAGGCCATGGGTTCATTTCCCAGTACCCAAAATAACTAACTAATCAACTAACTCAATAAATAAAAGGAAAGAAAGAAAAAGACAAGAGGGCGCAATGCCACTTCTGAAGCTTGTGGCCAGCACCCTGAACACCAGTGACTATTTTCATCGTTGTACAGCAAAACCCTCCAATGCATTTTAAGCCATTACTAGCTTCACAAAATCCAGGTTTTCTTCTACCTCCGCTTCCGGGTCATTCAGGTCAGTACAGAGAGGGTGCTGGGGAGCAGCACATGGGAGTGGGGCTGTGTCAAGGGATACAGGACAAGTGAGGCACAGCACAAGCACAGGAGCCTGACGCCAGGGTCGCTTTCCAATGAACTGCTCACGATCGCTTGCTAACACCGTCATTTAAGCAAATAGTATTGTTCCAGCTGGAAGAACACGGAGGTGCAGGGAGTGATATGGCGAAGTACAATCCCAGTTAACACTTAAGTGACACACCCAGTGCAGGGGAAGCAACACTGTACAATTTTGTTTCTTATGAAACGTACTCACCAGAGATCTTTTTTTCCCCCTCAAGCTGTTAAATACATTATCTTCCTGACAGGCTGTTTTTCTTGTTCTAAGAGTAGGCCATTTACTTTGGAGAGGCCCTCCTCCTGGAAGAAAACCGCTAAAGGACATTAATTGGGATCATCTCAGTATATTAATCCGTGGACCCTTTCGGCAGCGCACGCAGAGACGGCGGACTCCGCTTGCCTGGCCACTCTGTATGCATCACTTCTCCACACCCGAGGCTTATCACAAGCAATTATCTTACCCAAATAAAAAATGAAAATGGAAAAGTTAAATAAATAACAGGACATCTTGATGGAATCGCAGCAGTGCTCATCTCAGTTAACATTAGCCATGACTTTTGGACAGCGAGATCTGTTAACTCACTTGTCCTTTGTTTAGGCGACTATCTCTGTGAATCTTGCGACTTTCCAAAGTGATGAATGGCAGCCACCTCCGCTCTCCCAGAGACACATCTCCAGGAAGCATGGAGAGGCAGGTTGGACACTGTAGCCCCGACTTAAGTATTGCTTCTTTTGAAGAAAAGCCTCAAAACTGAATTTACCCTCAAGTTATGGTCAATCTGCTGTTCCTGGCTTTCCTCTGAAGGAGGAGAGCTCCGTTGACTGGTCAGGCTGTGGTGACCTGGAACTGGAAACTAGAGCTCAGAGCAGCCCCAGAATGGACAAGGTGGGCACTGGTGGCAAACAACCTTGAACTTCAGGGGGTGCACACAATAGAAGTTTTTATTTCTTCTTTATACAAGGTCTGTTGAAGATGCTGCTGGTTTTCCACAAAAATTGCACTCTGGGCATTCGGCGTGGGTTCCCAGACAGCTTTGACTGCAGGGACAGAGATGCCTGCACAGCAGGTACCCATGATTCAGCACTTTTGTGAGGAAGCCATGTTGGCCATTTCCACTCTCACTGTATTGGCTGTGACAGGTCACGTGATCAGTCCCACTGGAAAAGAGTGGAAGTAAAGGAGGCCTCCACACTGGGGAGCACAGGTAAGAGTAATTCCTCAGAAACTTTTGGCCATTGAGAGTTGTTTCTCTATATTCAATGTGATCATTAGTATTTTAACGTAAGTGTCAGCAGCTGAAAGTTCTGTGTTCTGCACTCGTGTGTGTGTGTGTGTGTGTGTGTGTGTGTGTGCATATACACATGCATGCATGTGTGTGCAATTTTTAGACCAGTGTTAGTAAAATTTAGCAAAGAGTGTGATGGTTCCCCACACCTCACTACCGTTTCCCCGTTACCAACTGAACACTTGAAAATGTCAGTTTCGGGCCTGGGATTTAGCTTAGTGGTTTCGGGCCCGCCTTGCAAGTGCAAGGGCCCCAGTTCAACCTGGTAATAATGTCAGGTGTGGAGACTCAGGCCCGCTAGCAATCATGGCTCATGCCTGTAATCCCAGCACTCAGGAGGCAGAGGCAGGAGGATTGCTGTGAGTTCAAGGCTGAGCTCAGAGCTAGCCTGAACTACAAAGTGAGACTCTGTCTCAAAAAAAAAAAAGTCGATTTCCCTTGTTTTTCCCTATCTTGTTCTTTTCCTCATTGACTTCCTTGAATGGCCTTTAGTCACCAAGTCCTGTCTAACCTCCTCTCAGATTGCCAATATTTCCCTGGCAGAATTATTCATCAGGCCCTTTTTTATTCCTCTGTTTTCATCTGTTCTTCTAGAATGTCTTCTAGGGTCTCTTTCTATACACCAAGTGTCCATTACATTTATATCATGACACAGTTAATTTTAATACATTTCTTTCCTTTGGAATTTCTATGGCTGACTTTTTTTCTTTTTACTTTTCTTTTTTTCTTTCTTTCTTCTTCTTCTTCTTCTTTTTTTTTTTTTTTTTTTTTTTTTTTTTTTTTTTTTTTTTTTTTTTTTTTTTTTTTTTTGTAGTACTGAGAATTGAACTCTCAGCCTTCAAACTGAACTACATACCCTGTTTTTATTCTTTTGAGATAAGGTCTTAATTTTCCCAAACTGGGCTTGTACTTGTGGCCCTCTTGTCTCAGCCTCCTTGACTTCTGGGATTACAGGTGTGTGCCACTACACCCAGCTTATTACTAACTTTTAAATACCTAGTCTACTGGTTTATGGGTATAGAGTGAAAAAAAAATGAAAAATATGTAAAGTGTAGAAAAACATCACCCAAGGGTTCTGAGCGAGTCCTGCGTGTCTGCCTGTAGGAGCAGGAAGTGATGTTTTATCCCCATGGTTACTCAGAAGCCAACAAAACTGTCCTCCTCAAATCAGTTGTTCAACTTGTTTGAAGAACAGTTTACCCCAAGCATTTTCCTAAGATTCTCAGAAGGACTGCTTCAGAGACAAACTATTTGAAAATATTGCAACTTGGGAGTGTCACAGAAGAGTCAAAATAAAATGGGGGCCCATCCCCTGCCACCCAGCCTCCTCCTGGCAGCAAGTCCCTGGCAGAAGACTATTTTATTATCATTATTTCTTACTAATATTTGCCAGCAGTACCTTGAATACTAATTATGAATAGTGATGTTTATCCTTTTTCATCTTTTACTTTCTGGTACAAGGGATTGAACCCGGTCTTTGCAATAACCTACATTCCCAGCCTCCTTTTTTAAAATTTTCAGACAGAGTCTTACTAGGTCACTAAATTGGCCTTGCTGGGCTTGAACTTGTAATCTTCCTGCCTCAGCCTCCCCGAGTGCTAGGATTATAGGTGGCCTGGGCTGCACTGCTGTGCTGAGTACTGGGAAATGTAGTCACCCATAAGTCTATTTGAAAATCAAAAAGACGCTATTTTCAGTTTTCTATAAACTAATCTACTTAACTTTCTCCAAGTAAAATAAACAGTTTCTTTCTCCTCTGCCATGACCTGCTTTTCTTGCGCTTGTCTCCTCGGCTCCCTTTTCTCCGTCCTGTTATCTAGGGATGCTTTGAGCTGCTTGTGGGGCTTCTTCACCACTGTGGCCAGAGCGAATGCAGGACTGGGGTCCTCGACTGAGCCTCCAAAGCTAACACCTTGTTTGTGGAGTCAGAGCTGCCACCTGGAAGGCCCACTGAGTGTGATATTAGGGTGCTGTAGGAAGATAGTTAGGATACTGGACATCTGGTAGCCGAAGGATTCCATGAGGAATGTAGTTTTTACTTCTCGGGTAACTGTGTTGTTCTTAGCCACATTCAAATGGGCATTTGAAGCAAAGAACATACTGGATACAGAGTTCTGGTTTCCTCAGTCTCTTCAGAACATGTGCAGAGGAGTAGGGAGTAGGGGCAGAGTGGGATGAAAGAGTGGAGACATTTGTAGAGAAGAGGAGATTTTGCATTTATTTTTTGCTTTCTAACCTTTTAACAAAAAGTAGAAAGAAATTAAGCAACAATAAATTATTTCTATGCTTATTATGTAACAAGCCAGTATTAATCACACTGCATAGTTGTTACATAAAATGTGGAAACTTAAGGGACAAAGGCTGCCGAAGTTTCTGCAGAGGAGCAGCTCATCTAGCCTGCCATGGAGGAGGAGGAGCAGACGTGCTGGACAGAGGCTAAGGAGAAGAACAGAAAGAAATCTTCGAGCATTCAGTCTTGCACGATCATTCCTCCCCAGGGAAGTGATTTTCTGGCTGCAGGTTTTGAGGTTTGTCCTAACGACTGCTACCGAAACACGCCGGGGGCTGTCTCCTTTGGAAAACATCTTTTTTTTGATACTCCTATGGTCAAAAAGTAACAAGTATTCTTGAAGGGCAGTGATGAAATTCCACGATCTATCAGGAAGGGCCGAGCCTGGCCCTGGAAACCAGTGACAAGGCTGAGCCTAAGGTGTAGCTGTTTTGGACTGAGGGGCAGGTAGGGAGCTCAAGCTTACTAAGGTGGGATAGGACGAAGGAAGGTTTGCCCTCTCTGTGTCTGGGACACTCTGCATGGGCCTGGGCTATAGCAGAGAAGGGTGTCCTTGGGGTGCTGGGGGAGAAGGGGACACACACATCCTGAAGGACAGAAGGTCCGGCCGTGGACACAGGAGAGGAATGGCTCCTCCCTTAGATCTTGACCAGATCTTGACTCATCAGTCTTCATTTGGCCTCGTATTCCTCCTCCACTGCCTTCTTCTCTCCTCTCCCTCCTCCTTCTTCACCTTCTTCCTTTAATGAAATATTAATATATGTCTGTGATGCATGATAAACACATTCACCCTGGGGTGCTGGTCATCCTTTTCCACTCTTTCCTCTACGTTCCTTCTCCCCTTCCCCCATCTCAGAGTCCTTTTCCATCTTTACAAAGTCTCCTTGTTTTCTACAGTCTGTTATTTTGGTCCTAAATTATTTATATTTCGTGTTTCTCATGTAAAAGAAACCAACCAAGGTTTAATTTTCTATGCCTGATTTATTTCCCTTCACATTATGGCCTTGAAGTCCATCCATTTTTCTATGAGTGACTCAAAGATATCTTTTTTATGGCCGAGTAATATTCCACTGCACATATATACACCACACTTTCTTTTTTTTTTTTTTTTTTGAGACAGGGTCTCACTTTGTGGTTCAGGCTGGCCCTGAGTTTAGCCTCAAACTCACATCACAGCAATCCTCCTGCCTCTGCCTCCCGAGTGCTGGGATTACAGGCGTGAGCCACCACACCCGGCACTGTGGTATGTGGTACTGACTGCTGCTGGGCGTGAGTCTCCACACCCAGTATTGTATGTGGTTACCAGGGATCGAACCCAGGCCCTTGCACTTGCAAGACAGGCACAGGAGTAACTGAGCTAAATCCCTGCCCCACCACACTTTCTTTATCCATTTATCTGTCAGTGCTTGTGGGGACTGCTCCCGTGATTACAATCTTTCTGTTGTATGCTCACAGGAGGGGAGGGACTGAGGAGCTGGGTGTGTGCCCACTCTAAGCTCGGGCTCTCTGTCTTCACTTTATAGATTATGCTCCTGGGCAGAAACCTGGAATCCCAGGTTTGCTGGGCTGGCTTCTCCTTTCCTGGGTCCCATCTGCAGGGGTTTGAAGCAGATTCTCTTGTGTACATGCAGCTAGACCGAGCTGTGGAGTAGAGGACGGATATGGATTTGGGTGGGGCTGGGGCATCCACACACTGTGCAGGACATGGCTGTGGTGGAAGGAAAGGGGACGGGCAGGGCAGGCACTGGGCCCTCCACATGCCATGACTAGTGTGACCCTCACAATGCTAAACATGCAACCGTATGTCCAGCCTGCTGTTTATAGGGTGTGGAGGTAGAAAACACTCTGTAACACACTACTGATAGCAGACAGGGAGTACACCGCCTCCTCCCTGCACAGACACCACCCGGTCCCATCCTTGAGACACTCACCTAGGACTTCCCTTCAGAAGTAACTGTTACAAGGCCAGAGGGAAAGGACAGCGGGGCGCTGGGAGCCAACCTGGCTTGATTTGCCCACAGGGCAGTGGGAGCCTGGGCAGCAGGCTGAAAGTCAGTGCGCTCCATGCTCTGTGTCTGTGGGCTGTCACAAGGTCATTATTTTGGGTGGGCGCGTGAGAGGTGTGTCACCTGTGTGCACCCGCCCCTGACTCTCTGACAGGGGACGTTTGCAGGAGGGCAGATTTCAAGAGAGCTCTGCCTGTCTGTGTCCTCCCATGTCTCTCTGTCTCTTTGTCTCTGTTCTTGGCTGTCTGTCTGTCACACACACACACACACACACACACACACACACACACACACACACACACACTTTGGGGAGCTTAGGGGGAGTTTCTCTCCCTTCCTTTTTCTTCTTTTTCCCAACTTCCGAGGCTTTGCAGAGGCTTTTCTTCCACCTGTTCACATTAACCACAAAAGGGGCCTTGCAAAGAGAGCTGCATCGGTACATCTTCGCCTATAACAGGATTGGCAGATGTTTTTTAATTAAAGAAATTCAGGTTATGAAAAAGATGTCATGGGCAGAGGGGGAGGGGGCCTGCCAGCCACCAACCCCAGCTTACATTCACTCAGCCCCGGCTAACAGCATCTGCCTTTGGATCCTTCAAAATGCCATTGTCGGGAACGGAAGGGGGTGGTGAGCAGATGTAGGTACCGGGAAGCTGCCAGCTCTTGATTATCTACCATTTGGGGTGCAAAGCTGAAGCCTGAATGATCCATCTCTGCAGAGAACACAGAGAAACTCTGTAGCCGAATGTTATGACTCCCTTTTTGACCAAGTCCCCACTGCAGCTTTGCAGGACTCTGAAATCTTGCTTTGACTCTTTCTCTTTCGTTCTGGCCTATTAGAGCCAAGACAATAGTGTACGGGTTGGGCAGACTGAATCTGAACACCCGAAATCCAAAATGCTCTGAAATCTGATATTCCCTGTGCACAGATATGACACCAAAGCAGAAAATTCCACCCCGGACCCCATGTGACTGCTTGTGGTCAAAATACAGATGCACTGAAAATACTATGTACAATTATTTCTGGTTGTGTGTATAAGATATATGTGACACATTAATGAATTTCATGTTTAGACTTGGGTTCTATCTCCAGGTATGTATATGCAAATGTCCCAAACTCTCAAAAACCTTGTAATCTGAGACAATTCTGGTCGCAAGCATTTCATATAAAAGATTTTCAAGCTGGATAAAGGGCCACAATTTGGTCCTCCTGTTCCATGTAGCACCCTGATTTAGTCAGCAGAACTGTCAGATCAAAATCTTCACAGGGAACTAGGAGCATTCTGCCTCTGGCCTGTCCTTGGCCAGAAAAGAAACAGCTTACAAGGCCCTACTCGCTTCATGTCTGCCCCCAAATCAGTGCCACAGGTCGATCCATAAGGGGTCTGCTGGCCTGTGGCCACCGCCCTGCCCAATAAGGACTCGTGGAGCCCTTGAGCTGGACACTGGAGACCCTGTGAGCTGTCTCCCCACAGCCTTCCTGTGTTCATATTTTTCTCCAGATCAACACAAGTGTAAGTGTGACTGCGAGGACCTCAAAACGCAGGTCCTCCTCATCAAATCCAGATAGGTCACAGCAAAACCCTTTGTTCACCTGAAGGTATTTCAGTTACCAAATTCAGGCACGGTGCTGGCTAAATAAGAAATTCGTAGTTCACGGTTGGCTCCTGGGCTACCAGGTGAACTCTGTCCAGGCCCCACACTTCAATATATTAGCTGAGCATATTGACCAGCTATGACTGTCTGATGGAAATGAAATCCAAGCCTCTCCACTACGTCACTTTTAAAATTTTTTCTACCAATCACATTACAAAAGAACAATAATCTGGCGAAACTGATTTCAGTAGTACATTTGACATAGACTAATATTCCTACACATCCTCATTTCAACATGTAATTAAGATAAAAATGATTTTTGAGGGCTCGGAGTCTTTTAGATCTGGTCAGTACTTTACAACAGGCCTTGGTTTGACTTTCCTGTTTTCTAATCCATTCATCGAACACCAGAGGAAGACATGAAACTTTAAGGTGAGAGATAAAGGAATTCATTTCTCCTGATACCACCTCAGATCCCCTGGTCTTCTGTAGTAGAAGTCTACGACCACTCTTATGATTCCTAGCCCTTGATACACATACCTGTCCTACTGTTCTGAAGGGACTTTTGTAGATATAATTAAGATCCCAAGTCAGTTGATCTTAAAAGAGAGAAATTAAGTAGGGACCTAGTCCTGAGGCCTCTTTTAATCTGAGTTTAAAGTCAGAGAGAGAGAAGTTGGAGGGAGTAAAAATGTCACAGAGTCTCAATAGTAGGCAATGTTCATCACTGAGCTTCACATGGATCTGTACAGCTAGAAGCTCACACGTGGGTATTAGTGTAAGGTGCCAGTTTGTTACTAATTTGTTCCTCTGTCACAGGAAGCAGGTCTCAAGAGGGTGTATTAAAGGCCCAGACAGGTGCTACACTTTCAGTGGGTTGGTGTGGCAGTGGGTTCCCAGGCTGAGTGAACACACCCTAGTACCCTAAGCCAGCAGGAGGAGGCCTGGTTTTTGTCTCAAAGGGAGGAAATACTCTCTCACCCCTCCAGGTTGCTCACTGCAGTCACAACCCTGAGAAATAGCCCAGATCAGAAGTGGTTAAAGCCTTACATGGCTGACATACCAAGCAAAAAATGAGTGGTTGCAGAAGAGAACCAGGAAGAAGTGCCTCTGGACCTTGCATGCTCCCAGCTTGTCTCAGTTTAGACTAACCATATTTCCAGGGCAGGATGGTAGAGATTAATCATACCGCACAGCTCAGCACAGCACAGATGTAGACAGTACCAAAGACGTATTGATTGACAGGTTGATTGGAAAATTGGGAGTTAGGATCTATAGTCCTTCATCAAGATGATTGCTGACTTTTTGGAAATATAAAAGCTGATACTGAGAGCAATTCACAATAGTCTATTTTAGAAGAGAGAAGCCCAAGCCTTCAAATATAAAGAAATGATAAGGACAGGGACATGCTAATTAATCTTAATTCATAGTACTGTATTAGTGTGCACTGTATTAGTGTGCACTATATGCACTGTGAAATACTGCACTGAACTCCACTAATAGGTGTCCTTAACATATTAATCGATATAAAATTGAAACATTCTAAATTAAACAAAGTATGATAATGAAAGAGAGGTCTGGTCACTGTTTAGGGACATGTTATCTTTGGGCAGGGTCTAGTCACCATGCTTAAATGTATCTATCATTTGAGGGGTATTATCCTATGAATAGCATTGCTCAAGATTTTCCCCCACTGTAGCCTCTTTATAGAATCCTCTTAGATACTTTCTCTGTGAAGGTCTCATCTTACCATGAGGTTTTACATCACAGCTATACCATATGTTATTTGTGTGCAGGGATCCTTTGGAAAGTCACTAACTGTTGTCATACTTAAATTTTTCCTACCCTCTCAACCAAATTTTGCTTTCTGTGTATTTCCTATAGATTAGATAACTGACTTTTTGAAAGTCAATAAGAAAAATTTATTTTTACTTTGGAAATGTAGTCCATTTATATTTATTGGAATTGATGTCAACTTAAATTTAGTTATCCTAAATGTTTAAATTGCTCACTTATGATTTGGTTTTTAATTTTCTTTTTCTTTTCTATTACTACCTTATTTTGGGCTAGCCAATTTTCTCTACTCTCTTTTCTCTATTTTACTGATTTTTGAGGCTGTTCATTCGTTTCTCTTCTTTAGATGTAAACTTAACAACATACTATAGACACTTGACCTAGAAAGTGTCAGCCAGCACTGTTGCATATACTTCTGCGGAGCATCAATCATATTGTTTCCTAGACAACTAAGTGATAGACTTAATCTGTAGCCATATCCTAAAAATACAAAAGTCTTGACACATTTTTTTTTTTTTTTTAGACAGGGTCTCACTTGCTAGTTCAGGCTGGCCCTGAGCTCAGCCTCAAACTCATATCACAGCAATCCTCCTGCCTCTGCCTCCCGAGTGCTGGGATTACAGGCGTGAGCCAAGCCCAGCACTGTGGTATGTGGTTCTGATTGCTGCTGGGGTGAGTCTCCACAGCTAGCATTGTTGTATGTGCTTACTGGGGATCGAACCCGGGCCCTTGCACTTGCAAGGTGGGTGCTGGAACTACTCAGCTAAATCCCTGGCATGACACATTTAAACTGTGATTATTTCTTATAAGCTCCCATAAGGTTGTCCAATATTTTAATTGCCTTTTACTTTTATATTAGTTTTTTTTTATTATGGATTCATATTGTTCTCTTTTATTTATATTTACTTGTAAGTTTACCAATTTCTTTGTCTATAATTTACTTACCCACCTGCTTTACAGTTCCTTTGGATATTATATTTTTACTTTTTTTATTTCTAGGTTTAATTTTTGCCTTGTTAAGGGGAAGTACTTCAGTAGTTCTTCCACTGAGGATCTGCTACTAACAAAGTCTGTCTCTGATTTCCAAAAAAAGTCTCAATTTACCTATGTGCTGCACATGTTCTCTTACAGGTATACGTAAAATATAACAACAACAAAAAAAACCATTTTTAGTCATTACTTTCCTTTGCTTTTGAGTGATAGGTTAACTGGGTATTGACTTCTAGGGTCATAAGTGTGGGCTTTTTTCTAAATGCTACTAAGATATTTATATCTGTTATTAATTTATTTATGTTTAACCTTAGAACCAGTCTTCCTTGTCATAACTCTGAGGATGACCTTTCTCCCTGGCCTGAGGCCTGAGTGCCAATAGGTGGCAATAGAAAGTTTGCAAAGCTGAAAAAGGAGGAAGGAAGAGGAAAATTTATTTTTCGGTATTCTGCTTTGTAGTTCAGTAGGAAAAGATCAGGGTATAGAGGTCTTTGTGCAGTGTGGCTCCCTCCAGTCTGTTTAGTTGTTACCACATTGGAAGTGGCTCTCAGCTCTTGTACCAGTCAGTGCCTAGTAGAGAAACAGATTTAAATGCCAGGTATACAGATATGTAAGAATTTACTACAGTGGGTTAAAGTGAGGATCCACAGGGTTAAGTGTGGAAGAGTGCAAAAGGTCTGTCTGCATACTGTAGTTCCGAAGGATTCAGAAGGCCAAAGGGTCTTCACCAGAAGGCTGAAGAGTCTGTGTTGGAAGCCAGAAGATGACGTCCAAGGTGAAGACTCCAGCACCTCTGAGGAAACAGAAGACCATATTCCTTCTTTGTTTCCTTTTTGTACTCCTTAGGTGGCAAGCTCATGGGTTGCGGTCACTTACACTCAGCAGGTCCCAGCAAATCTTCAGTAAATCTCCTCCCCACACCATTATGTTATTCCAGTTTAACTGAGTGTTTCTTATTCAGCTTGACATGATTAGTTAACTTCTGAGCTCTCATGGCTCAGCAGTGGCCAGTTTCTGTCCCTTCTTCAATAGATGCCTCGTTCCTATGGCAATTGTGCCTCTGCTCAGACTCTGAAGTCCAGCTTCAGATCCCCTCTGAGATCTTAATTTCCTTTCCGCTCTCAAGTAGTTTTCATCCTTTGATTTCACTTTGCCTATTTTGTGCCGAACCCCATTTTATTAGCTAATAACTCACTATATTAAAATTTCCCTGTTTAAATTATCAGTGCTGATTTGGTCTCCTGATTGGGCCCTGACTGATGAAGTATTATTATAGCTTTCTATTTTACTTTGCTGCTGTAAAAAATTGTGTTGTTTGCAAAAGATTTGAGTAGGTGATTCTTTAAAGAAGATTATATAACTGACCAATAAGTTCATGAAAAAAATATTCAACACTAGGGACAGTATAGTGATGTTTCTAATTTGGACCCATACATAATACCCCAAAGTAAAATAGCAGCAACAAAAAGCAAGTGATATATATAAATCCAGACATGGATAATTTGTATATAGCTAATATGGGAAAATATTAATTATGTTACCAAGGATTGTATACATACAGTATTTACTGTTCTTGATTCTGTCTACTTTGCTATGTACTTCAGAATCTTATAAGGACAAGCTACAAAAATCAGGCAGCTGTCTAATAATTATTCTTTTAAAAAAGGAATTTGTGTTTTGACCATGGTTTTGGCGTCTTTGCTTGTGTGTATGTGTGTGTGTGTGTGTGTGTGTGTGTGCGCGCGCGCATGCGTGCTTGCTGTACTTTCACTCTGATGTGAAACAGGCTTTTAAGCCTTAATTTTTTCGGTTCTCTAGGCTTATTTCTTATTTCTTGGAATATCGCCTTTTTCCTCTTTTCTGGAATCCTTACTAGATCTGTGCTGCCATTTTTCATCCTCATCTTGGCTATTCTCTTGTGTTTTCTTACTTTTCTGTGCTGGAATTTGGTGTCCTCTCTTGCACGTAACCATTGGGCTATCTGCTGGTCGTTCATCCTCAGGTCCATTTTTCACTTTGTTGAGTCTCTCTTCTACTATGTCTAGTCTGCTGATTAACATATCATTATAGTTTCTATTAAAATTTTTCATTTCATTCCTTTCCCTACATAATTCTTAATTCATTGCACATTATCTTTTTGATTCCTTTATGAATCTATCCTTGTAAGCATATTTATTTTTAGCTGAATTTTGGATATTCTCACTGGTTAGAATGCTGTTATTTGCTGTTGCTGACTCTTGCTTATGTGGATTGCTTCTTTGTGCACTTCTTTATAAATCTGGCTTGTCACTCACGGCCAGTGGACACTTATCAGAGGGGCTTTCCCAGACTGTCCCTCTAGAGAAATTTTCTAATTTTTTCTGTTAAGCACATCAGGGTCCTAGGCCCTGGCCACTCTTCAACTTGGTAGATGAACCCAAACCCATACAGAAACAGACCCGTGCTCATGGATTATCAGAAGAGTCCACTTCTCTTCCTCATCTAGAGCCTCGTAGGAGATTGCGAAGTTTCTTGACTGTCTTTCTGAGTCTGAGGACAGACTGTGTGTGTTTCTTCTACAGTGAAGCACTTCCGGCTGTGGAGAGGAAAAGGGAGGGTAGAGTTTCGCTACTCTGTGTCTTGTGGATATTTATACACAAAGTCTGGCAGCTCTCCCACGGACTTACACAGGCTCAGCTCTGAGGGTTCAGTTCTTTGTGTGGGGTTCCTGGAAATTTCCCTTATTTTCTTATAAATCCAGTTACTGCTTTTCAAACAATGTTCATTATAATCTATTTGGCAATTTCTAGGTTATGCATATTGGGAGGGTCTTCAGCTGGTCTGATCTCCCATCATACCAGGAATAAGGGCTGTGCCAGGTCTTTTACATGGATTATTTTGCTGGTTCTTTGCACTATATGTCTTGTTATGGTGGGAAAACAAGGAAGAGAGAGATTAGCAGCCTTTCTAGGTTTTACAAGCTGGTAAGCATAGCCGAGTCAGGATTCCCTGAGGGTATAAGTGGTTCTGATATCTTGGCTTTGATATCTTGCACTGCTAAGGTAGAGAAACCTATTCCTGGTTGGGAAGCTTAATCTGAGTGGCCTGGTTAGCAATGCCAGTCAGCACTGTATCAACCTCACTTCCGGTGTGCATTTGTTCTCTTCTCACTCAACATCAAGGCCAGAAAGTGATTCTCTGTGTTCTGAGGCACCGGTGTCTTGGATTTCCCCCATTGCCTTTCAGTTCTACCTGGGGACTGGCTACAAGAGTCCTGTTTGATGTTCCATGAGTGGCTGACCACACTCAGCGACTTTCCACTCCCTGACACGAGCACGAGGCCCAAGCAACATAGAATTCCAGAGCTTCATATTGAGTTTTCACTGAGCTTGATTGAAGCCACCTGCTCTTATTTGCAAATTGGAACAGATATGAGTGTGCTGTTGATTGGGAAGCTGCCTTGCACACGATTAGGGTGACCAATGACCTGGTTTGCTTGGAGGAGGGGCTGCATGGGACACAGAACATGCTGTGCTGGAACTGGGGGAACTCTGTTAGTTGCCCCACAGATTGCTCAGGGGCGGCCTCACCCAGATCAGGGCCAGCCCTTGCAGGGAGAGGCTAGATGATCCTCTGGTCTCCAGATTTCTCCAGAGATGAAAGGAGAGGAGTTTATAGTGGAAGGAGGAGTGTGGAGGACAGAAGATTCATTTCAAGGACATATGGAATGAAGCAAATCCTCACCAGGTATTTTCCAGCTGTTCCTAGTTACACCCCAATAGAGGACAGAGCGGCTCGCAGGGACAGAGGGAGGGCGACAGGTGATTTATGGAGTGTGCTGTCCTGAGCCAGGCCTCTGGCCAGCTTCTTGGTCTGCCGGATTGTGTAGACTAGCCACCTCTCTGTGATGTCCGCCTTAAAGACGTGCAAAATTCGGTCACTTGCTCATTATCACAGGTTCGCAAAGAACAAGATGGATCCAAACCCAGGTGGGCTGACCACACAGCCAGGGATTTTCTTGCTTGGCTGTGGTGAGAGGTAGGAACTGAGTTATGTGTGCAAAGCCCTGCTCTCTGTAGGAGACCTAGAGAAAAGAGCAAAGACAAAGAAGCACTGCCAAAGGGAAGTAGCAGAGGTGGCCATTTTTCCTGTGGCCCGAAGACTCCTATTTCTTTACCTGTCCTCTCCTCTCTCACACCCTCTGTAGGGCCAGTGGGCATGGTTGGGATGTGGGGCTTGGGATAACGGGTTTCCTGTGAAGTTCTGCTCTTCTGAGCCCCGAGACCCTCCTGCAGGCAGCCCTGTCTGCACTTCCTGTTGGGTGTGTACTGCCGGGGCTGTGGGCCCTCTCGCTGCCACCTGCTGATCTTCAGCACAGCCACCACCCAGCGCCTGTCTGCTGCACTGTAAATACTCCATCAGTACTAAGCACTATTAGGGCATCGTTTCCTAACAAACATCCTCAGAAGCCATGTTCAAGGCTGCTTTTAAAGGCCTCTCCTAATATTTACCCACCCAACTTCCTTCTCTGCTCTTAGCCGTTTTTTTCTGAAACAGCTGCATCCAAAGCAGAAGGCTCTTTTGTGTCAACTCATAAGTCACCTGTACTTATTTTGTGTATCTAGGGCTGATCTGCTTGGTGACAGGCTATTTTTTTTTCCAAATAGGAGTAGGTATTTGATATAATAGATTATTACATGTTCGGCATATAAATTACTAGGTCTTAGAAGCAAGAAATGAGTAATTTTGCCCTGAGGTAATATAACAGCAACTGTGGAGTCACTAAAATCAATTAAATAAGTCATTTGTGGCCGGGCAGAAGCGCAGAAGAGCGTTCAGCAGTCACTGCCTCATTTCATCATTCAGCAAATGCGGACTGAGGACTGGAGGTAAGGCTGAGACATTACTCAGAGGCCAGCCAGGGCTCCACGGAAATTCAGAGCTGTGGCCTCCAGAGGGCTGGATGCTGCCGAGTCCTCTTTTGAGGAAGTTAGTTAATGTCACTGTGCACCTGGATGGACTAATGGCTTCGCACAGGGCCACTCTCTCCAAGCGAGTGATGGTGGCCTTGGGTAGGGGACTTGGACCCTCGAAGGGTGATTTGTGGAGCTTCGGGGAAGGGGCAGGAGTGTGGACGACGAGGAAGCTGCTGACCTCTGATTGGAGGAGGCCAGAGAGTGTGCAGGTTGGAGACTGGGGCCTGTACTGCAGGAACCGAGTCCCAGGGGTAAGGGACTTCATTTCATAACTTTTCAGTTTTCTCAACTACCAAAATGGGTAGTCAAATGCTAGCACCCTGTGAGGCTGAGGCAGGTGGATCACAAGTTCGAGCCCCGCTCCAATAACATAGCAAGACCCTGTCTTAAAGCTTAATAAACAAAATGGAGTAAGGTGGTAGCTCAGTGGAAAAGCCGTGAGTGCAGTCCTCAGTATGAACAGAATAAAATTCATTATTCATAGTATTTAGCTTAGCACTATGGCAAGCATAAAAGAATGATTATATGAGCTGAGATGGACAGCTCAGAGCAGGCACTCACAAAAAGAGAATGGCTATGATTCTCAGAGTAGCAGGTTCCAGGAAAGTTCCCTTCTCCATGGAGATCAGGCCCTGCTGAGCAGACCAGAGATTTGAGGCACTAATCCTGTCCCTTTTACTGACCTGAGTCCCAGCTAAAGAAGAGCCCCTAGTTTTCTCATGGTTCCAAAGATGAATCCATTTTTGTCTGGGAGTTGCGGAGCTCACAGCATTTCCTGTCCAGCACAGATCAATTGCTGTCAGTTCTTTTCCCCTGGCCTCTCCCCCCTGACCACAAATGCTTGCGTCTTTGCCAGTGAGGAACTTCCATTTGCTTGTATAATTGAAATGGGACCTCTGGGTCACTGGGCAAGGATCTCCGGCCTCTGAGTCACCAGGGGCAGTTGTCCACTTTTTATCAAGTGAGTCAAGAATGTGTTGACCCAGGGCAAGTGGCACGGAAGGGTGAGAAATTATCTAATGAGCTGGGGCAATCCCTCCACCAGTACCACTTCAGGGGCCATCACACCCTTTCCAACCCCGCCCCTCTCGTCACCGTGAGACCAGCCTAATGGGAATGGGGGCTGCATTGAATTTCCTTTATTAAGGCCTCAGTCAGGGAGAGATACTATAAAACAACTCTATGTCTGAAACCAAAGTTAAAGTAATGTCATAGTCTGATAATTAACACTATCAGGCTTGACAGCAGAATATGCTAAATAAATTAGTCTTTAAATGCTGATGTGTCTTCCAATTATAGGTTTTTGGCCTAATAATTGCTTCACCGAATAGATGAGTTGCTTCAATATTCTGCCTACTTTTGCCTGGAAAGATGTGGACTTTATAGACTAATATTAAAAATGTATACCTACCTTTGCCTTGTTTCCATCTGTACAATGGAAGGATTTTTTTTTTCCCCTGAATGACACTGAGAGGAATTTGTGAGAATGATTTCAGTTTGAGTCAGTCACTTTTCTTTTCTTTCCTTTTTTCCAGTGCTGGGGTCTAGACCCAGGACCTCCTGCATGCTAGGCTGGTGCTTTATCAATCTGCACCCACAGTCCCATCAAACATTTTTATTAGCTGTCTTTTCTGCATAGAGAACAGGGCCACAGATGGGGCCTCTTGATGGGGCCTCAGAGAGCTGGGCCCCCCTTGGCCTTAGGGGGCTGACGTCTGGGAGGTTCACCTGGGAGCCGAGAGAAGAGGGAGTGGACAGAGCTTTCTGGGCTGAGGACAC
This sequence comes from Petromus typicus, assembly GCA_004026965.1. NCBI lineage: Eukaryota > Metazoa > Chordata > Mammalia > Rodentia > Petromuridae > Petromus > Petromus typicus. The sequence goes on along the minus strand of PVIR01009434.1, from coordinate 9,533 downwards.
TACACAAGGAGGAAGGGGAGAGGGAAAGCAGAGTCCCAGGATGGCCTCTGTACAGTAGACCCGGAGGGCTCAGATCCGGGTTCTCTCTCCTCCTCTCCCATTAGACAATGTTCCCCAAAGCGATGCCTTGTGACGAATACTGCTGGTCATTTAGACTTGCAACGTGTCAGAGACACTGGGCCATTTCTGTGGCATAGGATCCAAAATGTCACCCTGGAACCTCGGAGCAGGTGACGATGTCACCCTGGAACCTCGGAGAGTGACGATGCTGTTGCTGTTCAGGGAGGCGTGGGACAAGGCCTGAAACTACATTTCCAGGGCTGCGGAAGCTGCTCGCTCTGAGCGGCTCTCCGACCAGCAGGGGCTGCCCTTCTGCCCGGAGCTTGGGAGTTGTGCAGTGGTCTCCAGGCTGTTGTGGGGAGGTCTAGGGGACGAAGCTGGGCCAGAGGGAGGCGGGCTGGGGCTGCGGCGGAGGGATGAGCGAGTTCGCGGCTTCTCTCAGACCGTGGATCACACACAAGATGCTCAGAAGGACCCGCTGATGAAATAAATGTGTTACCGATGCCAGAGGAAGCTCCCAGACTCAGAACTAATTTCCTTCTGGGGCTCTTCTCCCTCCCTAGCAGAGCACACAGAGATACTCTCGGAGGAAGTAACTGGCGCTTTGAAACAGACCGCACGCAGGACTTGAGCGATGGCCGCTTCGATTCTCTCTGGTCCCCAGACTCAGGAAATGCCATTAAGGTCCAGTTACATTGAAATGAAACACGTTTTAAAGTCTTTTTTTTTTTTTTCAATAATGGAAAAAGCAGGTAATCCAAAGTGAATTATGGTTCCTATAAACAATTCAAAAAATAAATGAATTTAGTGTTTTTTTTTTAAATCAGGAAATAGTTTCATTGTTTGAGTTTAGATATAATTAAGCATTGATATGCTGTCATTAAAAGTTGCTCCTTATCAAAGGGACACGCTGTGGAGGTGTGGATGGTGAGAGACTCAGGCTTTATCAGTGTCCCCACTGTTAATTTCTTCATAAAAAGATGGAGATTGGGATTCGCCAGTGGTCTCCAGGGACAGTACAGCAACTGTCTTCTCGTTTGCCTAACAGCCCCCACTTGGTCATCCCATGTTGCTTAGAAACTGACAAAAACACGTCTCTCTGTGTGTGTCTCTCCCTTTCTCTCTTATTCTTTCTTTTTTTAATGGTCCCTTTGTGCCCTCATATTTTTCCAAGTTGGCAGCTGTGAGGGAAAACAATGAGATTTGGTTAGATGCAGCCTCCCTCTCAAGTCTGCAGCAGAACAGATAAGAACTCGTGTGTCAGAACACAAAGTTTACTTAGCACCGCTTCCCGCGTTTGATGTTGCTGCCCAATCTGGCCCCGCATCTTTGAAGTTCTGTTACACATGCTAGGGTCCGTCAATAAGAAACAGACCTTTCTTTCCCCTGCTGGTTCGAGCATCTGTCTCCCGGGAATACCTCGCATGAAAGCTGGCCACGGGAGTTCCAGGGCAGAGAGACATTCAGAGCAAAGGAGAAACCTCGAGGGAACAGAAGCCAGTGAAGGAAACTCTAGGGATGAGGCCTCCCTCTGAGGGAGGCGAGTGAGGCGTATTCCCATCTGAGACCGGGAACAGTTTCCCTTTGCCTGGGGCTGTCAGAACCGGAGAGAGGTTGCAGGGCCGCATTTCCTGAGGCTGTTTACACAGTCGCAGGAGAGCTGAGCTCTTTATCTGGGGCCTTAGCTGCTTCCCAGGGAGAAGGGACAGGGAAGCAGGCACATTGGTCTAATGTCACTCTCTGCAATGTCATCTCAACTGCTCAGCAAATGGCTTATTTGTCAAAGAATATTGCTTTTTCCTGGAACCAAACCTGATGACTGATTGCCCAAACCCATGGATATCAGCAATGATATCAAGATGTGCCTCTGTTGCTACACGTGGTGTCCTTTGAAGGGACAGGGGTGGGGGGAGGAGAGCCTTTGTTCTTGGAAATAAAAGCATCTGAGCAGTAGATGGAGGGAGGGCCCAGAGGCCTGGCGTGCACAGAAGCCTGGACCCCAGAGTCCTGTGCCGGAAGTGTGGGGTGGGCGGGGGACCGGGAGTGATGGTGGCGGCCCGGGCCCACCCCACTGTCATCTGCCAGAGTGGGGAGGAGCCAAAGTCAGAAGGGGAAGGACACCAACCCAGGCCTTGAAAGGTCTTTGCCAAAATGCTGAGCTCAATATGGAAGCCGCAGAGCCAGGGCAAGTTGGTGTGCCAGGTGCCGGGGGCAATAGGACCCTGGGCCAGGGAGGCTGTTCTGGGCAGCACTGACATCTCCTTCCTGTGGTTTTTTCCTCTCTCGATGATGTTTGTTTCTTCTGATCCTTAAGTCTGGTGCTTTCTTACATCTCTGTTAGTCTTTCTTTCCTTCCTCTCAGATTCTGGTGTCAGGTTGGGATCTATAATTTTGTCCAGTCTAAGAATAAACAACTAAAAATGCTCAATTGGATATTCTCCCCAAAGGCATTTTTTAAAATTTCAAGACAAGACAAAGATGAGTGAGGTAAATGAATTACTAAAGGTGGAACTTTAGGCATCAGTGCGCCTGAGTTTCCTTGTTCCAGAATTATGACATGGAATGTCTCCACTAGCAAAATAACCACCTCTTTCCTTCAGGAAGCTTGCCATCTAATAAGGAAGAAAGCACAATGGACCCAAGAATTGTCACTCAAAACATTCATGGGATAAACCAAGGCCCCATCACACTGTGGTGCACAGTCTCAGCTCCATGGCTCCTGGTGACAGCAGCTCTGAGCAGACCTCAGGCTGTTGTGTGAAGCCATGTGGACTCTGTGGAGTCATATCTGAGAGATATGGCGAGGGCTGCAGTGAGGACAAGGAGACACAGCTGGGGTGTGGGGCGGCAGAGCAGAGTCCCTTGACCTCTGCCTACAGAGGACATGTCTGAAGAGACCTCAGGCCTGCCGGCCAGGCTGGAGGAGATAGGGCAGAGAGCAGAGGGGAAGGGGGGTGGGAAAGGCTGTAAGGCAGTGAGGTTGGTGGGTGAGGCACAACCAGGGAGCCTGACCATTGACTGCAGCCTGGCTCTGCTGTCCCATGGCTGAGATCTCGGGCAGCTTCCTCTGTGCCATGGGGAGGATGGGGAAGTCTCTCAGGTTCTGTAGGGCCGGGTGCAGACTGTAGTGTTACTAAGAGAGCTCCTGGCTCTGGGTCTAGTGGATGTTGCCTGCGATGATTACTGTTATTCCTGGGTAAAGAAAGGAAGTCCCTGTCCTCAGTGCCCACCAGGCCACTGGACTCCTCATCTTTCAGCTGCTGGGACAAAATGCCTGACGTTTGTAGCTGAAGGAAGGCGGGGTTTATTTGGCTCATGGTTTCAGTCTGCGGTGAGCAGGCTCCACGGCAGCGACATCTTGCTGGAGAAAAGCTGCTCTTGTCATGGCAGCCAGGAAGCAAGGAGAGCACAAGACAGCCAGGAGCTAGAGTGACGCTGCCCTCCGTCAGGATCCCATTGCCTCATGGCATATCCAGATCAGAACTCATCTATGGATGAATCTGCCACCATTGTCTACTCCTGGACATAGGAAATGATACCAGAGATGAAATAAAAACTATCCCAATCTGTCTTGTGTCTGCTACGCCAAGCTCTTGTTCTCTAAATACTGAAGAAGGAATTCTAGGAATGATAGAGGTTAAGACTAGGAAAAAAATTTACTGACAGGAAAGCTCCCAAGAGGCAAGAGGGGACCCAAGAAGGTAGCCTGGGGACCCCACTTTACAAGGGAGCTTTATAGAGCAAAACCCATGTGGGTACAACATGGGCCACAGCTGTGATTGTCAGTAAGGTTACAAATGGAGCCATTCGGGTATTAATGGTCCAATTGAGAAACAAGTCATGGAACACGTGCGCATGAGAAGAGTAAAGACTCCCAGGAAGAGGTGGGTCCAGAGGTCCTGGTCTCCCACCGGCTGGCTGACGTCCATCTGGACTTCACTAGGCCCGTGTTTGTTCTTGGAAGAAGTATGCAGAGCTGGTTACCATGTCTTTATCTTGAGGCCTGGTCTCCAACAGACATGTCTCAGGCCATTGTGACGTACACTTTACGGATCTAGCACCATGCACCTTCTGCTCTCTTCCCAAAGCAGAATGATCAGAAAAAGTAAATATGTTGAGTCTACTCAGGACGTGGAGGTAGCCACAATAGAGCAAAGAAAGACCCTCACAAAAAGAGACTTCAGGACTGCTTCAGAAAGTGGCAGGAAAGTTGAGACAAGTGTGTTTGAATTGAGGAGAAATGTTCTGAAGAGGCTTAATGGCAGTGCGTCTTTTAGGATAATAAAGTTTTAAAACAATGCATTCATTGTAATTTTCAATCACGTCTCATGTATCTGATATTCTTTACCCACTCATTTGTTGATAGACACCTAGGCTGTCTTCACAGCTTAGCTATTGTGAATTGGGCTGTGTCTGGCATATATGCTAATTGAGAGGTTACTGGCCCTTGAAGGAGGGTGCTACAACTGTGGGTGTAAGGGAACCCCAGTTTCCCACGGGGTGCTTCTTTCCTGGGTGGTTCTGAGTAAATAGCTTCATGCCTCTCTGTTGTGACTCACTGTCCATAAAGCGTATGAGCTCCCAGCATTCCCTGCTGGTCTCTGTGCTCTGGTGGTTGGGGACCCTCCTGGCAAACACAAATGAAACCCAAACAAAGATAGCTTCTATTGTAGCCCCAAACATCTCAGTCCTTGTGGACCAGGATCGCATTATCAATGGCAGACATGCCCTCAAATTAGCAAGAAAATTTCAAAATTGTTATACACGTTTTACTGTCTGTCAGCAAAGACAAGTTTCTTTAATCTGTGCAGTTTCTAGACTTTTCAAATAAGAAGGGAAGCTTTGGGTTGAGAGGGACTGGGTATTGAAGAGTATAGGGACCAGTCAAGTAATCTGGTCAAAGTCACATAGCTTGTAAATATTGAGGCTTTACTAAGCAATTTTATCATCTTCAAATTTCCCCTCATAGCCTTTTGCAGGCAGCCTTCATGCATAGCTGTTCTGCCTTTGGCCATTATAGATTAGTTTTGGTTTATCTAAAATCTCATTTAAAAGGAATTTTACAGTATATAGAATTTGCATCTCAGTTTTTTCCACCTAGCGCATGTTTTGTAGTATTTCACCAGGTGGAGTTCTCCTGTGTCCATTCAGTCACCTCACTGGCCTTTGGAATCTTTCCAGCCCAGGACTCTTACAAATAAAGCTGCTATGAATTTGTGCATGAGTCCTTACAGGAACGTGTTGTCATTTCTCATGAGTAAATAGCTAGGAAGGGAATTTCAAGGTTGTATTATGCTTGTTTCGTTTTGTTGAGAAGTTGTCGAGCTTCTTTTCAAAGTGTTTGGACATCTCAAGTTCCAGCCAGCAGAATATGGGGGTCCCAGCTGCTTGGTTCTGAGATGCCGTCCCTCTGATGGAAGACAGGGTCCTTTCTACCATGTGCACTGTACCAGGTATATATATCCCCACTCTGAGCATGTGTAAGAATAATCCAGGAGGGCGGAGGATTTAGCTCAGTGGTTCTGGCACCTGCCTTGCGAGTGCAAGGGCCTGGGGTTCCATCCGGAGTAACCACATACAACAATGCTGTGCGTGTTGAGTCACGCCCACCAGCAATCAGAACCACTTACCACAGTGCTGGCACGTGGTGGCTCACGCCTGTAATCCCAGCACTTGGGAGGCCGAGGCAGGAGGATTGCTGTGAGTTCAAGGCTGAGCTTAGGGTCAGCCTGAACTACAAAAGTGAGACACTGTCTCAAAAAAAAGAATTATCCAGGAAGCTTGAAACAAATAGAGAGTCCAGGGCCCAGTCCCTAGAGTATATGTTTCGGTGGGCCTGGAGCACAATGTGGAATTTGCATCTTCAGCAAGCACCCCAGAGTGTCTGGGCACTGGCGGTCCCCAGGACATTCTACGTGCTATCGGTTCATCTGAATTTTCAGAGAAAAATCTCCCAGACAGGGCCATCTGGTATCCTAACAGGGAAGTGGCTGCGGTTAACAAATGCCAACATCTGGCTGGGCCAGCTGTTTCTGCATCGCCATTATCTATGGATGCTCCAGATGCAGAGTGAAACGATGCCGAAGGGTGGATCATTTCCAGCTCTTTGTGAAGTGACTTTGAAATGCATGTTTATTCTTACTTCTTCCTAAGACTGTGCTCTAGGAACTCACTCGAGCAAACAGGGAAAGTGCATCTTTGAGGAGAAAACTCAGGAATTGCTGTTTAACTGCAGAACATCCAGAGCTAAATTCCCCTGGGACACCAGTGAAAAGATAAATGGTGTTAATGTTCTGTCCATCAGAGTCGCCGAGGCTGTTTGTTAGTGTGGAGACGTGCAGGGAGTTCCCACGGGGGAACTCTGTGGTTCTGTGTGTAAGGTGAGAAGGAAAAACACGGAGAATCAAAATTTATTACAACAAAAGATGCACTGCCATCGACCCCTCACAATCCTCCCCTCACTCCAAGCGCCCTCATCTCATCTTTTTTGCACTTGTCTGAGTAGCTCTGGAAGTCCTCTTTCCCGTGAGCCTTTACTCACTCTGTCATGGTGGCCTCAGCATCCTTTGAATCGATGCAAAAATTGACCTTTCCTGATCATGTTGACTTTGGGAAACAACCAGGAGTGGCACCGTGCCAAGTCCAGGGAATCAAGTGGATGAGGGTACAGCAGTGTCTTTAACGAGACCGTCTTCTGTAGGTTGGCACTTGGCAGCAGTGTTCACTATAATTTTGATCATATCTCATAATGATACAAAAGAGGACATCTAGGACTGCTTTGGAAAGTGGCAAGAATGGTGTGGTTAGTGTGTTTCAAGTGAGGGGCATATTTTGAGGGGAATAAATGACAAAGTCTTACTATAATATGTTGTTTTTACTTAAATATTCAGTTTATTGCAATCAGGTTTTGTAAAGAAAAAAAAAACACTATAGTTATCACTGGTAATGGTGGTAGCCTTCAGTCCACACTTTGGGAAACACTACAGTCAGCTATTTCTCTTCTGCCTCTTTCCAGGGGAAAGGAGATGCTCCCGGACTGGGTTTCAAAGCTATATAGACAAAACAAACAGAAGCTGTGTGTGGTGGATAGTAAGGACAGCCTTCCACTTAGGCTTGACTTTGAACACTAGAGCTGCCCCACTAAGTAGCTGTGAAGCTTTGGGCTCATTCTGTAGCATCCTCGGCCTCAGTTGTCTCATCTGTAAAATGGGAATGTAACACCCACCTCTTCACCCTCTTCAGTGCTCAATGACTGTGAAGATTCAGTGAGCTCCTTCAAAGAACCTCGTGTGTGCTGCTCACTGGGTGGATGTCACAGCAGTTATGTGGCTGGGCCAGGCTGGTCGAGGTGGCACAGCCTGCCCTTCAGGACCCACAGGAGCAGGATCTTCTTCCCTCTCCCAGGGGAGCAGCGGGGTGAAACACCTAATCCACCTCTGCCTCGGCCACTCTGTCCTTCAGGGCGTTTCCACAGGGAGCCAGAGCCTGGTGCTACTTGTCCCCTCTTACCTGACTTCCAGGTAATATAAGGCCACTCCTGCACGGTCTGAGGGTCACAAGCGACCTTGAGACACCCCCACGTGTGGATGTGTGGGGGACAGCTCCACATCCAGAGTGTCTGGGGCCTCCATGGCTGGGTGACAGCGTCTTCTCTCCCTTCTCCTCCCAGCAAGTTGACTGTCTCTAGGTGGGGAAGAAACATACTTCTCTGGGTCTCCCTGCCCATACACGCTGCCTGGCCCAGCCTGCGGTGGGTCTTGGGCGATCAACAGGCACACAGTGAGGACCTCCGGCGCTTTCTCTAATGAAAGGGCACACACTGACCTGAGGGGTCCCCCATTAACACGATCCTCTTCCCCAGACACCAGGCAGCCTCTTTCTTCTGCAGCCGTACCCCCTCCCTGAGAAGAGGCTCCTCTGGAGTTCTGTGCTTCCCTCTGAAGCGCCTTCCCCTCCTCCCTCGCGGGTGCCGTCCATGGTGACCTTGGCCTGTCTACCAACACTCGCCATCAGGAGGCTTTATAAACCTCGTATCTCGGAGGGGCTGACATTACATTACAAGAGGATCTGTAAACCTCCCTGAGATGACTGATGTCTTTTTTAAACAACAGACCAAGACTTCATTTAAATTAGTAACATGGAGATTAGAGGCGCCCTCTCAGCCGGGCTCGGCCACGCCACGACGCTGGGAATATCAGTCACATGAAAGCTGTTAAGTTTGAGGTGGAAATAAATCTGGGAGCCTGTAAAAACTGTCATCGGGTCAGGGAAGTTTATGAACTCTTGCTGTATCTAATCATAAATCATCAGAATAAGCTAAAACTGAGAAGAAAAATGTCCTCTTTTGTAATCTAATGCTGTCTGTTAGGGCAATAAAACTCAAATGAAATGCATGCATTGCAATTTTGAGCTGATACTTTACATTATTAGCAAAGTGAAGGGAGAGACTCCAACTTATAAGAGTGAGACGGATGAGGGGAAGGCCATCATCTTTCCAAGGCCCCAGACTCTTAGTCCTCTGGCTTTGCGGTTCCTTCCCAACTTTCCTGGCTCCTTCAGCCTCAGAACCAGGAATGAGGTGATTCAGATTCCTGGGACTCAGGCAGGAAGTGGCAGGGGCTGAGCGTGTCCCAGTGGTGGCCTTGTGACGGGTCACACAGCCCAGTCTCTGCCCCCCAGTAAGCTTCCCACAGTGGCCTTGTTGACCCAGTAGATGTTCCCACACTCAGTCTGCGGAGGGTGACAGGTGTGTCCCAGCCTGGCCCCAGTCCCCAGGTTTCCATTTCTCATGGGCCTAGAAGAGCCCCAAGGCTCATGGGCCACCCTGTGGGAGTGACTCAGGCCACGCTGGGGGTTCTTGGATGTTTGCTTGCATTCCAGGAAACCTGCAGCCATAAATCATCGCACCTGCACCTCTCTCCCATCATCTGAGATGTTTAGATGAAGGGTCAGGTTTGCCTTTATGCTTTCTGGAATATGTTCCCAGGCTGACCGAGTCCCAAGAGGGAAGGGATGCTGTGTGAGGGAGAGGACCAAGGTTTCCTGAGTGCCACGTCTTTGCTGGAGATCCAAATGGAATAAGCTAGTGCTCAAAGAGGGTAGCAGTGGAAGGGGGTGGGGAGCTCCTGGCTCCTGCTCTAAATAGCAAAGTGACATCAAGCTTCCCAGATACTGGGTGAAGGTGACAGGCGGAGAGCTGCCAGGAAAGATACCTTTGGGATGAAGGGTTCTGAGGAGGTGGATGGTGAGCTACTGTCAGAGGACTCTGCAAAAGAAACACATCTAGTGGTTCTTCTACAGAATGGAGTACTACTCTGCCATAAAAAATGATAAGTTTGAATCATTTCTACTTAAATAGACATACCTTGAGGATATCCTCATAAGTGAAATAAATAGGTCACAGATAGATACATATCGCATCTTTTCTCTGGTATGAGACAATGAAGATGTAAATGAGTCCTAGCATTGTATGT
>PVIR01009433.1:0-53234 GCA_004026965.1 Petromus typicus | reverse complement strand
TCAAGCAGAAACTGTTCCTAAATTTTTTTTAAAAGGAGAAAAATCAAGCTGATAGAGAAATCAGCATGAGAGAAAGACTTCATAATGGCAAACATCAACGAAGCTTTTCATATTTGTCTTTGGTGGTGTGAGGACTGAAGACAGGACCTGATCAAGCACACTGAATTACATCATTAGACCCTGACAACATAGTTTTAAAGAGACCTTCAAAGAGAGTCCTGGGAGCATCATTTAGATGATTGAGCCATGGGAAATTTTTGATACATTTTTTTTCACATCCCATTTCAAAAAATATGTGTACATTATTTCCAAAAATCATTTCCCACATAAACTCCTTAGATAAAAATCCCTAAAATTTCCAGGCTAAGAGTAATTTTTTTTTTCTTTCAGAGATATAAATGAAGAATTAGGCCTTCACAAAGAAAAATGAGTAAGTCCATAAATAATATATTATGAAGCAACTCTCTGTATATTGTCACTACAGAAAATCAACAGCTATAAAAATTATTATTTGGAATCATCCTAACTGCATATTTATTTCTCTATAATTCCTCAAATCTTGGATATGTCCTTGCTGTGGAGAAAGCCTAGGTGGCCCATGATCCCCAAAATTTTAGTATCAGCTAAGATTAATTGCTTACGGAAATAAAAGAAATACCATGATTACTATAAATTCTATCAGAGCCAAGAAACTTAACTTTTTCAAAATGATTTTTAAATTTGCTAGTACCAGGAAAACCCTCCTGCTAGTTTGTTTTTTCCTTTTTTTTTTTAAGGGCTGGGGGAAGAATGGGTGGATAGGTTAGTATATTTCATAGTAAGCATTAAGTAGAAACTATGTTTAGTCAGTATCACATGAACTCTAATCAGAAGATTCCAGGAATGACTTATGATTTTTAAAAATAATACAATCAACAGATGGCTCATCACATTTCTTTTATCAGTTATGCAAAAAAAAAAAAAAAAAAAAAAAAAAGCTTACCAGGGACTCTTTGATGATACATAAGCATAGTCTTACCAGAAAAAAATGTTTGTTTACTCCAAATAAAAACAATCTTAACTGTATATTTCTACATTTCAGTTTATGGAGAATTTTCAAACACTATTTAATCTGAAACAATATGGAAAATGGTAAAGAATTTTATTTTTAAAAACCCATCATTAAAAATTATTAAGTACTATCTCAAGTTATATGGAGAAATACAGAATATAATAGACTCCACACAAAGCCAAGATATACATATTTTATTTATCAAAAAACTTACTAGTCTAGTATACATTCCTATTTCTGTATATTAAACTGAAACATTTTTTCATGGTTTTTGTTGGCCATTTTGTATTACTACTTCTGAGAGTGTCTACTCATTTTACTTGCCCATGTTTTGATTTGGGTCTTATATTACATGGAGTCTAATTTTTCTGAGTTCTTTATATATTCTTGATGTTAGCTCTCTGTCTGTGGGAAAGCTGGCAAAATTTTTTTGCTCATTCTGTAGGTTCTCTCGTCAGTCCAATGGGTGTTTCCATTGTGGTGCAGAAGCTTTTTAATTTGATATGATCCCATTTATCTTAGTTCATCAGTTCATTTATCTTAGTGCAACAGTGTTACTACTACCTTCATTGTAAGAATTTATTACATCTGTTTTATAATGCAACTACTTTGAAAATAATGCACAGTGCATTAACTGTTGTTATTCTCTTATTAATTGGTCATGAAATCTTGTATTTTTCATAAAAAACTGAAACAATATTTGAATTTAAGAATGACCCTGGGAGTACCTTTCTTTTTCTTATACTGAACATGTTACCTAAATGATAAAATGGATATACAAAGAGGAAAAACAATGGTGCTGGATGGGACATAGAACACTGTTGCTTGTCTGTTGTAATCATTCTAACACAAATGTGAAAAGTAAGCCTTCAAATAGCAAAACTTCTCCCATAAAATGTTTTACAATTCAAATTTTATGTGTCAAAATTTATGTGCTTTGATAATTCCTACAAAGAAGTTAAATTATAATATATCTGAGCTTTAGGAGCCTATGGTCTGAACTAAACATATAAAGAGCATATAGAAAATATGAGGACACTGAACTTAAGAAGTCTGTAATTTAAGTCAATAAAATTTATTTCACATAAAATACATACTTGTAGGATGGCAGAAGTACTTGCTGGCCAAAAGTCCTGGTCTCAGGTTGGATAGACTTAAGGCCTCAATGCTGGCTGACTCTTTCGTTAATGAGCGTTTGACTTTAGACAAGTTACTCAGCCTTTCTGTGCCTCACTTATCTAATCTGAAAAAATAGGATAATAATGGCTAATCTCATGAGTGTGTGAATAAGTGAAATAAAGTATATTTTAATCACTGTATCCATCATACATTAATCTTCAAAAACGTTAACCATTATCATATCATCACTGTCCTTAGCATTGTAGTCCTGTAAGAGAGAAGTCCTGTTCTGCAGGCATGGATGTGGTGGATCAGAGAGCATGGAAACATGAGCGTGCAGGTGAACACACACGAACAGGAAATGTATCAGTACATAGAGCTTAGTAATGTGAACATAAGAGTCTCTTGGAAAAGGAGGGACAGAAATGTTAAAGCTCTTCTTCTAGACATTGAAAATTAATAGTACCCTTCAGAAACAGTCTAGAAAAAGCTCAACAGGAGGGGGACGAGTGAAGACCTATCAATGAAGCCAGAACTGAAAAATACAAAAAAAGGCCTTCTGTTATAGGTGTCAAACCCAACCAGAGCAGGTACTTACTGGATAAGTAACTGCAAATAGACCTCTCTGAGTAGAAATTACGGCAGCTCGGGTGAACTATCAAGTCCAATTCCTGCTTTACCATGACCGGGTTATTTTGCTTACTTGTGTGTTTGGGGTTTAGAATGATGGTAACCCATACTGCACAGTATCATTCCTTCTTCTAGTAGTTAATTTAACAAGGTTACACAGCTAGTATATAGTAGATTCAAATCCATGATGGCTAGACTATCATGATTAGTGCCAGTTCTGAGGTGTTAATCAATAAAATATACTATTTTTATAATACATGAACAGGAACATGAGTTCATATTTATATTGTAAACATATGATGGAAAAACTGAGATGATACGCATGAATTCTAAGAAGTGAGCTTACAGAAACTTTTCAAACAATCATAGTTTTAAAATGGTATTGTTAGAAAAAAGAAAACAAAATCAAATCTTAAAGTGCAACAACCGACAGAATAGACTCAGACAAGAAATTTAATTTTAATCTCAATGTTTCAACCTCTGTAAAATAAAGCTTTCCTTATTTCTCAGTATTATATAGAGAACATTAAACATATGAAGCACTTAGTATAACTAGTACTTGGTGATCCTGAAAAGGTAATAGATCCTGTCATCTACATCATTATGCCTTAAAAATTTATTATTAATTTTGAAGATGAAGATAACAATACATGCTTAATAAAATTCCCAAATTTAAGATCCTTAACGGTAGTGAAAAGTGAATCACAGACACCTGTAGGGGTTAAGATTTGAAAACCTTGTTGATTATGTCTGCTGGCATCATTTTAAATTTGCCTCTGGTATGCTAGCTGGATAATACAATTTACCTGGATAATTTACATTCAGTTTAAATATTCACAGCTCTTAATTGGTATATGTCACAGTTTATTTTTGTATGATAAATAATTATTAATAATAAAACAACAATGAATTTGCTTTGTCTATGAACAAGCTATCAACTCCCCAGAAGTATAGACTGCACAAGTATATACTGCAAATATGTACTAACAAAAATAAAAACTGACACAAAAAAACAGGTAAGAAAGGAAAAAATTTATAAAAGCTTATACTGGTACATTTTAGATATACATTATGATCACATTCATCATAGAGAATTTGTACCCAGACATGATATATCTTAATTCATGTATTTGTAACACTGCAGTTGACTCTTTTTTTTTACAAGAATTTAAAGCTAACAAAGAAATATGTTATCTCAGTTTAAGTTCATGGATGTGAGACTCAAATGTTCTATCTGCCACATGTTCAATTAAAAAAAAAACAAAAACAAAAACATATGCTTAGGCCGGGCATTTAGCTCAGTGGTTCCGGCGCCTGTCTTACCAGTGAAAGGACCCGGGTTTGATTCCCCGGTAACCACATACAATACTGGGTGTGGAGACCCATGCCCAGTAGCAATCAGCACCACATACCATAGTGCCGGTCGTGGTGGCTCACACCAGTAATCCCAACACTCGGGAGGCAAAGGCAGGAGGACTGCTGTGATGTGAGTGAGTTGGAGGCTGAGCTCAGAGCCAGCCTGAACTACAAAGTGAGATTCCGTCTCAAAAAACAAAACAAAACAACAAAAAAATATGCTTTATGCATTCATCTTCACCCAAAAGGGAAAATAAAAATGGGATCCTTATGAAGGAATTCTGGATGGGCTTTATTGAGGAAAGTAAGCAAAATAAAATTTAATTAGCCCTAAATGTAAATGAACTGAGTAATACTTTTTAGGTATCATCCCAGTTAAAAATATAGAAATTAGTTCTACTTATGAACATTTCATGAGATAGCTGGCCCTGGTTAAACACATGAGAACGGTCTTTTCTCCTTATATTTATATATAACTACTCTCACTGAGTGAATAACTCTCCATTTGGTATAATTTCATGAGTTTACCTGTGACTCTGAAGCCTTTAGTTTTCTCACTATGCCATCGTGGGGATATGTGTCAGTCATTCTGGTAAGTAACTTTACAAACAAGGTCATCAAAACAGGATGAATGTTTAAATTTTAAAAAATCATTATAGTGAAAGATGTCTTGCCATTAATTCCCCTCCATTCACATACACTTGTTACATTGTCCCTGTCACACCAGTTCTAGACATCCTCGTTTATGAGTGTCTTTACAAGGTATGATCAAATGTATCATGAATCTGCCATCAGGTGTCCTCCAATGAAAAAGCAATGTGCATAAACATCGCCCTGTGTCTTCATTTACTTTACTTACTAGATCTGGCATCATGTGACTTCAGGCTCTTCTCCAAAGAAAAATGACCACAAAAGGCCAAAAAGTTTTTAACTAACTTAGGATATCAAAGCAGCCAAGACAGTATAACTAAAGACATGAAGATTTCCAGAACTGCTTCAGAAAGTGGCAAGAATGATGGGAAAAGGTGTTGAAAACAAGGGAGACTATTTTAAAGCATTTTAATGACAATATGTCATTTTTAAAAATTTCTTTATAATCATTAAACATTTTTAAACTACATAATATATATTATTTTGTTTGTTTTTTACTTTGAGCAGAAGTACTACCACTGACGATTGATCAAATACTTGAAGAAGTAGGTTGCCATGCCTAGGGTCACAAATGGTAGAGGGTGAAGTATTTGATTACAGGTTGGCCTGGCTCTGTAACATGGAGATTCTAAGATACTGGCTCATCCCTCTCCTAAATAATATAAAAATGACTCAAATTTCCTATTTTTAGACTTTTCTTAAGTATTAATACTAAGATAACTAAGACTTAGAAATATTTTAAACCAACATAGAACTATAACTAAAACAAAACAAAAACTTACTGGTTAGTTTTCTTTAGGCTGGGGAACACTCAAAATCAATAAACCAAAAAAAAAAAAAAAAAAAAGATATCAAAAGAAGAATGTGCTGGAGGTGTGACTCAGTGGTAGAACACTTGTTTAGTATGCATAAAGCCTTGAGTTCTATACCCAGTGCCACCAACACCAAAAAAAAAAGTGCTTATGGTGTCCCAGATCCAACTGGTTGTTCTTGTTTTGTGGTGTGTCTGTGCTTTGCGGTTGTTTAAAATAAATCAAAGCTGGTGGTTCTACAAGTATGTGAAACTCACAAACTAGTATAGACAAGTATGAGAATAGGCATAAAGTTCTCTTAAGTCACACTCAGTAATGGCCTGGTGATTTCAGAACTTTGCTAGCTTTCTGTATTATTGTATCATTGATTTAGTTAATAAAACAGATTTATTGATATAATCTGTGTCATTAGTCTACTTTCCATTATGAACAGAAATCAAGAATTAGCTGCATATCATAAAAATGTGGCTTAAACATTTGTACCAAAAAAGATTATGTTTAACACTACATAACTTCATATTCATAAAGATTAAATGATTTGAAAATTATGCACTAAAAATTCTCAAACTGAGTATGAATAACTGTAAACATTGACAATGAATCTTTAAAACATTAAGTGCTTTTTCCAATATTCATTTACTTAGACCTTTAAAAAGGGCATTCATAAAGACAAATTCTAACTATGAACACCAGAGTATGTCTTAACAATAACAAATATTTATCCTCACAAATATTGCAACTTAAATGTTAGAAATAATTTTATTTCAAAAATTTATATCCACATAACTTTAGTTTTTACCATCCAAATCATGTTCAATTTTTCAGTAACTACATTATATGTCAAAATTGCTCTAAAGTGGTTATTATTAGGACTATTACCTACTCTTCCATGAATAGATAAATACAGATCTTACCTTGTGTTGTTCAATGGCATCTATCCACTGTTGTCTATGATCTGGATCCTGAGCACGAAGATACCAAACACTATCATTTACACTAATATCAAATCGACATTCATCAAAATCATGAGGCTGTGGAGAAAGGATAGAAAATAAAAAGTAAAGCTAATTATACTTAGAGAAGTATTATACCCAAGAGTAAACACATGATCAAATTCAATGTGATGCTGGGAGACTGTTGTCATTCTTAAATTTTATACTCAACTTCTTTAAAGATGTCTCAGATAACAACACATATGTTATAGTTACCAAATTCCAGTTTCCTCACTACCTTTACAAATGAGTTTATGAACATTTATTTCAAAGACACAGAGCTAACATTTTTCATCAAACGTTTTAAATTAGCTTAATTAGAGGAAATACTATCAAAAGCATAAGTTTTTATATAGTCAAGTTTTAGGAAAAATATCTACTGCCTTTTCCTTTTACTATTCAAAAATAAATAAATCATAGTTTTATTTCATTAACTGTAATAAAATTTAACAACAAAATATACTACTGTTAACACTTCTCCAAAATATTTAAAATTAAATTCTATACTTTTAACATTTCTCTGATAGTAACAGCCAGGAAAACTTCCAATGAAAAGCAAAATTAAAATGAACCTTACAAGATTCATATGAAAAAGCAAGAGATGACTGTATCAAAGTATAAGCATGTAACAAAAATGTTAATTCTTGATTCAATGCTTTATACTCAAGAATATGTAAAATGAATATTTTATAATCTAGTTTTATCCTCAGGAAATAAATTTAAATTATGACAGGATCACATCACATTTACCACTTCTAGCAGACAGGGTACAGTTAATTTCTTCTTTGAATAATCTTAGCTTTTGAAAAGAGAATCATCTCTGGCCAGTGTTAACAATAAACTTACTTGCTGACCAGAAACTCCTTATCATACTTTCAGAATTTATTGTTTATTCTCTTCTCCTTTAATAATATCAAGATCTCATCTTCTGTTAATTTATTTAGCAAAAACAATATAAGTCTACAATGATGTTTAGTCTACAAAATCATTTATCTTGAGATTAAGCCAACAAATCATAGTTCTGACTATCAAGAAGATAAACATTTCCTGAATCACTATATGCTGGACATCACAGTGAGGACTGCAGTAGGAGGAAAGAATGCTAATAGAAGCATAGTAAGTAATTACTGAACAAACCTTCTTGAAGAAAATAAAACATAAGTACTACATGAAGAAGCAAGTAAAGAAATCAGCTAATCAATCTACTGTTGTAAGTAGCTCAGGTGTTTTTAAACTTTTACTCCATAACCACTCATTTCCATGCAGTTCCTGGAAATGTTTTGTCTTGTACCTAATATCCTATCCCAATACCTAATTAAGGTATATAAAACATACCTTAATTCATAATATAGTAGGTGCTCCATCAAACACTCTTCCACACACAAAAGTGTTATTGCTACCATCGACAGTCTGAGAAAATATCAATTACTAAGCTATATATAAAGTTTGTAAACAAAAAAGCCTCAAATCCCAACAAAGTGAAAAAATAAGAGCAACTGAATCTATAAGGCAAAAGAAATGAGATTTGGTAAGAAGATGTATTGGGGAGACTAAGCTGAAGAAGACAATATTTGTATTATTTCATTATAAACATCTCCCACCTCCCCAAACATGTAATATTGTTTGACCTTAAACTTTGAGTATTATTTATTATAAATTTTGTTTTAAAAAATTATATTAAAATATTATTTACCTTGATTACCAAGTTTTTTTGGTCCTTTTATAAACTTTCTGAGGCAAGTCCTTGACTGGTCATACTCTGCTCTTGACATTGACAAGTACTTAACAGAAATAAATGTCAGATAAAGGCCAAAATTATATGAAAAACTTGAATAGGTGGTAGATATGAGAGAAGACCTTAAGATGGGGGAAAAAAAAGACTAAAAACTTTTTTAAAAGCTAAGATAACTGGCAAATCAAAGTTAAGCTAATAAAAACAAAGAACAGTTAAGACACATCAGAAACAATAAAAGCACACCATGCTTAATGTGCTGAATATGGTAAAAGGATTTGAGAAAAACACAAAATGAAATGATATTATGTGCTGCTACAAGAAAGTGAATTAAGATGTTAAGTACATGCACCAACTCTCCATGATAATGTAATCATGAACTGTAAACATGTACTAACAAAAATCAAAATTTAAATTTAAAAAATGCATATATACTGTGATTAACAAATACAGTGATATTGCTACTGAGTGTCATCTAAACAGAATGCCTCAGTATGACAAATTTCAACTTGTTTGGTGGAGTCAGTGGGCACGAGCTAGGGTGTGCCATAAATCCTGGATCACAAACAATGTATTTCATTGGAGTTGCACAACCATGCTGCCTCAGATTCCAGGTTAAGAGTTTTGAATAGAAATCACCCAGTTCTCTTCATTTGAAGAAAGCATCAAGGGGATGTTGACTGTTTTTCAACATTTATGGAATATGTGAGCTTAGTTTATATCCAGAAACACTACAGTGAACTCTAAATATTATAGAATCTTACTATAGTATTTAAGAAACAATGTGTCTTGGATACGGGTCAGTGGATCCTGACAACACCTCACACCACACATCACTTCTGTTACAATCATTTCTATCAAATACAAACATTATAGTGTGTTCTTATTCGTCAAATCTGGCAACTTCTGCAACTTCCCCAAAGTCAAAATGGCCATAAAGTATGTTTTGAATCAATGCGGACACTAAGGCAACCCATGGTTTGTGAAAGATGCTTGTGAATTTCCTGAACTGCTTCAGAAAGTAGCAAGAATGATAGGATGTGTGTTCAAAGTAAGGGTGAATATTTTGAGGGGTATTAATGACAATTTGTCATTTAATGTAACAATTAAGAAAATTTAAACACACATCTTTATATGATCACATCTCATATACTACAGTAATCTTGTAAAATCATAATTGAGTAGGCTGGGGATTTAGCTCAGGTCCTGAGTTCAACTCCTGGTACCCACCCCACCAAAAAGAAAAAAGGACTATAACTGGCTGAAAATTCCTACAGCCCAGTGATTCTGTAGTTGTCTGGTGCAATGTATTACATGTGTGGAGTAATGCTTTATGTAGATGTACCAAAGTATATTCTGTACAGTACATGATTCTTAATAATGATAAAGACTATGTTACTGGCTTATGTAACATACTTTTTAAGGTTATTTTAGATCATTTCATTACTTACTACTGTAAAAAGAAAAGGTTCACTATAAAACTATACACCAACGGCAGCCTCGTATCTTTTTAGTTTCTTGATTGCATCCAATAGGCCACATTGAACGGATGACTTACACCATCTAGGTCTGTATAAGTTTATCCTGGGATGGTCACACAACAAAGTGACGTTTTTCTAGAATGCGTCCCACTAGATGACACACAAGTAAACAAAAAAGTAGTCTACAAAGG
Source organism: Petromus typicus (assembly GCA_004026965.1). Lineage (NCBI taxonomy): Eukaryota > Metazoa > Chordata > Mammalia > Rodentia > Petromuridae > Petromus > Petromus typicus. Next base: position 43,219 of record PVIR01009433.1, on the reverse strand, counting down.
CAAAGTAGGCAAAACAAAAAACAAAAAACCCGCAAAGCATGTACTTTAATTGATGTTTTCAAAGATGAGAATATAACAAATTTAACAGAAAGAAAGCATGTCCAGGAAAAGTAGACATAGAAAGATCAAAAGAGATTTTACAAAGGTAGTAAATTTAAAAAATAAGGAAACCTAGAGACTTTCTCACACTATTTACATTATTCTGAACCTTTTACATTATGTTACCTCCTACCCCAAGAAATTAAATACTGAGGTGTAAGAATTTATCTGGCAGATTTTTTTGGAGTCACAAATGATTGATAGCTATAATTTCACTCCTCTAAGAGCAAAGTATCACTACTACCAAGAATGCATGCCTCACAAAAAAACCATCTACAAAAAGGCAGGCCTCATGTCACATTAGCATTCACTGTTAATGACAAAAATGCAAGAACAAAAACAAAACCTGAAAAAGTGAAATGAGTATCTGGCACTTACAAACACTATCTACTAAAATAACTATATAGGAAGAACAAAAGAGGAACACATACACAATAAAAATACAGAAATCATGAAATGTACTAACCGACTTATACCTGAAGAAGCTAAAAATTAAACATCAAGAGAAAAGAAGACAAAAAATTAAGGCAATTTGTATGCCTTGTTGGTGAAGCCCTAAAGGTAAAGAAACAGGTAGAGCTGAAAATAGGGAAAATGAAGAGTCATTAAAAGATGTAACTAGGTCCTGGCACCCTACACGCCCATCCCAAACACTACTGCAGTGAGGCCCAAGGTTCTATTCCCCACTCCCCGGACAGATTTAAATCAGATTTTGCTCTGTAACATGGGATGGGTATTCTTTGAAAGGGGCCAAAAAGTAGAAAAATAGTTCAAATTAAAGACCTCTTTTTCTTTCTTGCCTCCAGGAGGCTATGACCCATAGTTGCTCCTTCTACAGTCTCTGTCTATGACATTGATTCTTCTATGGAAAAATTAAGTGATCCAAGAAAAAGGGGATATATAGTAAAGATAGAAGTGTTTCACATCCAAGTATTTTTTAGTATATTTTAAACTCTGAAAGAATATTTACCTTTCAGAACTGTAAAATACTTCAACAAAACAACAGACTAACTAAAAGGCAAAAAAGGGAACTGATATCTAGTAAACAAAGAATGCAACAGAGGAGAAAAGCAAAGGGATTTCTCAGGAAGATAAGAAAAACATTACCAGCAAAGTTAAACAGACAGCACCCTAATCTAGATTACAACCTAAAGCTTCACAAAGGACTTTTCTAGTGGCAGAAAAAGCAAAATGGAAAGATTATCCAGTGAATTACCTACCAGACTGCCTAGTTTCTTATGAGAAGTACCCTTTCTTTTATCTTACTGAACATAGGTTTTATAGCTGCTTTAAAATCCTTGTCATGTAATTCTAACGTAGTTCAACTTGAGATTGATATTTTATAGCTCAGGTTTTTTTTCCCTGCGACAACAGCAACTTCCTGGCTTATTTTTATATTGAGTAATTTTGCTTTGATCCTGGATATGAGGCTTTGAATTCTCAATTCTGTTATACTGCTCTGAAAACATTGTTTTTCGATTTGTTTAACCCTCAAAATGCCAAATTTGTCATGTGTTTTACAGGCAACAAGGTAAGTCAGGTAAAAATTGACCAGATTTTCTCAGGGCTTTCTTTCATTGGCTCTCCCTTGCTGGAGGTTCTCACTGCATTTTCCAGGACTGCTGCTTATATTCAGATTCAAGTGATCAGGAAAATGGCTGGCTTGTCTGTTGGAGATGTAACCCTAGTTCTAACCAAATTTCAAGTATCACTGGGTGCCAAATGCCTATAAATTATTTAATTATAGCATCACTTCTCCAAAAATATGTTAAAATTTCTATGCCTCATAAGTCAGTTAAATGAATCCTACCACATTCAAATAATATGAACCAGTGTCCAAATAATAAAAAAACCTTTTGTTTACTTAAGAAATTTATTTAAAGAATATTTATTTAGAGAGGCAATTTATATTGCTAAGAAAAATGAAGAACTAAAATTAGAAAGTGGAAAGAAGCAAAGGGAGATGATTAACAAAAGCTTTTGGGTACTGCACCACAGGTGCATGGACTGGGTTGCATTTGATTCTGTGCCCTGCAAACTACTACTGCCACTGCTGCTACTAGAAAGCAGATGCTCCTGTGCCAGCATTATTAGAAAAAAAACTTCCCGTCTTTCTGTATGGTTCTGTTCCAGAATCAAAGAAAGCCTAGGAGGGAAACAAGAAAGTACAAATGGGAAGAAATAGTACAACAGCAATCTAAATGGCTAACTCATACACTCACTTGCTAAGGGGAAATGACTATATAGAGATAGTAGATATAAGAGGAAATTAAGTATTAGGCCTTTTTGGATTGTATGTGGGAGATTTTCTACTCATACTAAGAAATTCCTCAAAAGTAAAGTGAATTTAATGATAAGCTTGCCATTTATTAACCTTTGATTTCTCTTAGTTCTCCCTTTCTTACTGTTTCATGCTAGTGAAATCAAGATGCTACAAATTACCATTTTCTTTGCTAGGTTCTGCCAAAATGGGACACTAAGTGCAGACTAGAAGGCAGGAAGATAAGGAACTTGTGCTTTTGTGTTTGTATACTTTTCTAATCAGCATCTGCACCACAAAATTCCTAGGCCTCGATAGTCGTGGTCAGTTCCACTTTCCAGCCTCTTTTAGAACTCTCTCTACTAGCTTCACCTAGAAGCCACAACTGTTCAAAGGCTACTTCTAGATGTGAAGTATAGCTTCACAATAATCCCCCTCCAAATCACTGAGATATTAGTACTAGTTACCCTCGGTGTAATCCTTCTTCTGGATGTCTTTCTCTAAGCTTTTGAGATAACAGCAACTAATGAACTAGACTCTTTCATCTGAGGCTTAGCTTCCTCAGGGACCCTTTCTCTGACTTCTGGGAATAGTAACAGTCCTTTCAGCTAGTAAGTTTAAGCCTTATTCCCCAGGTTCCCAGGCTACTACTGGTGCTAGTACCAGTAGACAGCATGTTTCCTTTAGTGAATGAGTTCCAATTCTGTGGGATTCTTCTCGGGACTTCTAAGTTCTGGTAACTCTAGTTTTCCCCTTTTATGCCTGTGGTCTAAGAAGAAGCTGATTCTTGTAGTTACTGTTTCTGAATTAACCATTTTTCTCTTATTCTTTCAGTTTTCACCATGTGTTTAATGATTTCCTATACTAAGCACTTTCTGCTGAAATACGTAAAGTGGACCTCTGTCAAGTGGACTTTTTATGGTTACAAAAAGCAGCCTCAAAAAGCCAATGCTCATTTCATGATAGAATATTATGTAAGCATTATGTAATATTTCCAAAGCTTAGGAACTTAGACAAGTAGTAAGAAAATAAGGAGATTAGCAAGGTATATGAACAATGTAACCCACTGTTGCACTGTTACTGCCTCAAAAGCAGGAGTTTGTACCTGAAGATGCATACATGATTACACATCTATTACACCGGATTGCAAGCCTAGGAGAACACAGACCCTGTTTTGTATACCGATTCTATGATTAAGCAGTGAATGACACTGAACAAATATGTTTACTGAATAGTGAAAATGAAATTCAGAAAGCTAATGTCCACACAAATTTTCACAACAGCTTTATGCACCATAGCCAGAAATTGGAAACTACTCAAGTGCCTTCAACTATAAATGGTTAAGTGGTTATATACACATGGAGTGCTACTTAGCAATAAAAACAAATTATTGATATACTCAACAATTTGGAGCTGGGCATGGTGGCTCACACCTGTAATCCCAGCACTTGGGAAGCAGAGGCAAAAGGACTGCTGTGAGTTCAAGGCTAGCCTGGGTTATATAGTGAGTTCAGGGTCAGCCGGAACTACAAAGCAAGACCTTGTCTCAAAAAACCAATGTGGTCGGGGTAAATAATGAAGAAAAAAGAATGTGACAGTAATACAGAAAAAATGAAACAAAGATTATGTATACAGGGGGTGAGGATTGCAGGGTGGGGGGAAAGGGAAAAAAATGAAAATCAAGCCATGTCATACTCCGGTACAAACTCTCAATGTTGAATGTGATGATGATGTACCAATAAAGATTCATAATGTACCAATAAAAATTTAAATTAAAAAAAATCTGGTGTATTCTGAGGAAACTATGCTGATGAAAATAGTAAATCTCAAATGCCTATTTCTTAGCCAGTCACAGTAGTGCACACTTGAAATCCTAGATCCCGGACAGGCTGAGCCAAGAGGATCACAAACCTGAGGTCAACCTGGCCAACTCAGCAAGACCAATCTCAAAACTGAACCTCCTTAGGTTTACTTCTCAGTATAATACAGCCAAAACCAAAAAGTCTTTCTAGATAATGCTTCTATTTATACAACATTCTGAAATCATACAGTTATAGAAGTAGAAAACAGATTAGTGGTTCTAGGGGTCAGGATGGGAGAGTAAGCTGGAGAAACAGAAGCGACACAGCTGTGATCACAAAGAGGTAACACAAATGTTATCTTTATAGTGACAGAATAATTTTGTATTTTGACTGTGATGTTACAAAACTCTAGGCAAATAATAAGATTGCGGAGAAGTGCATATGTAGGCACACATAACAAGAACAGAAAGTTAATAAAATCTGAATATCTGTAAATCGTACTAATGTCATTTCCTGGGCCTGATGTTTTAGCACAGTTCTAACCATTGAAGGAAACTAGAGGAAGGGCATACAGATAATTTTATATTCTATTTTTCCAAGTTCCTATGAATATGTAACTATATGAAAAAAAATTTTTAAGTTTTTTTGTTTGTTTGTTTGCTTTCTGCTATAACTGGGAATTGGACCCAGGACATCTGGACTGAGACAGATTCTAAGCCTTTTTTTTTAACTTTGAGAGAGAGAGTGTGGCTAAGTGGCTGAAGTGGCCAAACTCAACTCCAACTTGCAGTTCTCGTCCTTCTATCTCCCACAGTGCTGGGATTACAGGCATGCGCCACCACAGCAAGTTTAAAAGTTTTTAAAGTAAAAGTAGGAAATTTAGCCAAAATCTAAGAAGTGTTTGTTCTCTAGTGTTATAATTACAAATTGTTTTCTTCTTTAGGCTTTTTTCCTTTTCTAAGTCTGTGATCCTGGACAAGAGTTATAATTTAAAATAATAAACTGAAAAGAAGAAAGGACTGATGCTCAAGTGAAGAAGGGAAGAAAACAAGACCCTACTAGTTACTCTTTTTCTGCTTAAAGACAGTTGCCATTCTTAGTGAAGGGCTCCTAAAGCACTTTTGCAAAACAAGTGAGAAATACATCCTTTGAAAACTATGCCATCCAGAGCTACCTTCTCCAGAACTCACCAAAGGTTTGCTCTTTTAAATGTTTATGTTTCTAGGCCAGGGATTTAGCTCAGTAGTTCCAGAGCTTTCCTTGCAAGTCCAAGGGCCCAGGTTCCATCTCGATCCCAGTAACCACATATAACACCACCACATACCACAGTGCCAGGCATAGTGGCTCATGCCTGTAATCCCAGCACTTGGGAGGCAAAGGCTGAGGATTCTTGAGTTCGAGGTTGAGTTCAGGATCAACCTGAACCACAAAGCAAGACCCTGTCTCAAAAAAAACACAAAAAACAAAAAACCTAAAACAAGAAACTAAATGTTTGTGTTTCTGAGAGTATACTGTCTTTTTTTTTTTTTTAAACCAATTACAAATATCCAATTGAGCCCTTCCTAGAACAGGTGGGGTACAGCCACTCACAGAGCTACTCTATTATATATCCTACTATTCTATTACTCTTCTGTTAGTTTTCAGCTCTTGCAGGTCCAGAATATGGTCTCATAACATTCTAGGCAAGTTACACTCTTAAGTCTCAGTTCCTTACCTACAAAAGTGGGAATAATAACCTTTATTCTACTGGACTACCTGGAAGATCAAATTGGTAATACACATTTTATATTATAGAATTAAAGCATTCTGAACACATAGAGAGCAAAAATAAAGGCTTTGTATATCTATATGTACTTGTATATATAAAAATACTGTAGAAACATGTGTATATACATATATATACACACATATATAAAACTAGTAACTTTCAACAGAAAATAAAAATCAGTTAAAACAATGCAGTTTTAAAATACTTATAATTTAGCTTTGAAACAATACAACTGTCTCTAAAACATCTAATCAGGTCCATCAGAGGGATTATTTAAATGTATAAAAAACACAGACACAAGGGGAAAAGATATAAGGCATTTAAAGCTGTATGTATATTAGAATCAAGATAGCATAATATTTTCTTGTCACTGAGACACAATACTTGATCCCCAGCCCCTAGATGTATGTTTTTAAGAATCACTATCCAGTGATATTTCTTACCTAAAAGATATTATTACCTTAGAGACTCTCAATGAGTCTGAACTGACCACATAGTCTCTTGGTCTCTTGGTTCATTAAAATCCATTCATAAGTGATCTTTTTTCATTAAGGGATGAATCTCTACAAGTCTGATAATAAACATTTAAAATAAGCTATGGCTTTTCCTTTCAATGAAAAAATGACAAAGGTCACTCCTACCCCGCACTCCAAGGAAGAAGGCTCAACATAATATTATTCCCTGGTGAATTCACTATGACACTATAATTGTCAGTAAATCATTTTACATCTAAAACTTTGTTATTTTAATTAACAACAGAGTGCCACTGCAGAACTACTGTCGTTATACACATAACCTAGAAGAAAACTGAATAACAACTCTAGTACTTAAATGAACTATACTGGGAAACAAACTTTTAAAGGTTTCTTAGAATTCAGAGCAAAAAGTCAATAATATACACGTAAAAATACAAGCGATTTTTTTTGGGGGGGTGAGAGAGACAAAAAACAGTTTTTAAGTTTCAAAGAAAATATTTTTCAAATATGTCATAAACCGGGCTGGGGATATAGCTCAGTGTTTCCGGCGCCTGTCTTGCAAGCGCAAGGACCCAGGTTCCATTCCCGGTAACCACATAACAATACTTGGTATGGAGACTCACCCCAGCAGCAACCAGTACCACATACCACAGTGCCAGGCATGGTGGCTCACGCCTGTAATCCCAGCACTCGGGAGGCAGAGGCAGGAGGATTGCTGTGATGTGAGTTTGAGGCTGAGTTCAGGGCCAGCCTGAACCACAAAAGCGAGACCCTGTCTCAAAAAAATCTTAAAAAAAAAAAATGTCGTAAACCTATAGTATCCAAGATATACAGACACACATACTTAAATGAGAATCCAAATATTAGATATAAAAAAGTACAAAATAAAATACAACAGGAAATGGCAAGATGGATTTTGGCAAATGGGAAGGACACTAAGAGATGGAGGGAGGAAATAGAGGTGAGTAAGGAAGCTGAGGAGGAGTGTCAAGTTCTGTGTAAATGCACCATGTCCCTATAAGGAATGTGATCAGGTACTACATGTAGACAGAGACAAAGAGGAATGAAAGGGTATAACACATAGTGGAAAAAGAGGGAAGGTAATGAGACAAAAAAATTGAACAAATATATTTCCAGAAATACAAATAATAAGCAGATGCAAAGATATTTAACAATATTACTCTTTAGTAAAATACGAACTCAAATCACGAACTGAATATATGCCTACAAGAATGGTAAATAAAAACTAAATATTCTGACAACAGCAAGTCCTGACAAAACTGCTGTAAACTGGAATTCTACATACTGTTGGTAGGAATGTAATATTAGGCTGCTCTGAATTCTGACAATTTTAGATACATTCCCCATAAAAAAATAACAGTTTCTTTCCTGGGTATCTGTCCAAGAGAAATAAAAACATACATTTAAACAAACATGTACATGAATGTTTACAGTAGCTGTGATCATTAATTTTGACATCAACTTAAGTAAAGACCACCTAGCAGATTAATACACTGTGGATGCTTCTGTGGATAACTGACACACTAAGCCAGCTGCTTGATTGGGGAAGACCCATCCAGATGTGAATGACACCAAGCAACAGATTTGTAGCTTAGATAAAATGAAAAGGTGAAGAAAGGAGTTTTTCTCATTTTTTTAAGAGGCACTCTAGTCTTTAGAACTGTCTTTGGATCTTGGTCTCTAGTTCCTTTAGGCTTTTAGTACAGCTTCCTCAGCCTTCCAATGAAGATTCTTCCACTTTCTGACAAAGGCTTGCATTTTCAACTCTGTGGTGACCTGCTAGCCTTCAAACTTTGCTACTGGATCTTCCTAATTTCCAGGGCACAGACAGCAAGGTAGTCACTCATCTTTCAATTCTGACCCAGTAAGCCTGCCTAATAAATCCCTGCATAATCATACATATATTGGATCTGTTCCTCTAGAGAACCTAATTAATATATTATAGTAACCCAAAACTGGAAACAAATATACATGCAACCAGTGAGTAAACAAACAGTGCTATATCTAAACAGAAAAACAGTATTCAGCAATGAAAAAAAGGAAGAAGTTAGGGAAACATGCAAGACCATGATTGATTCTCAAAAGCATTATGCTAAGTGAAAGGCCAAACACAAAGAGGTACATACCATTTATGTGACATTTAAAACAGTGGCTGCCATAGCTGGGGACAGAGTAATATATAAGCTTCCCATTAAAGTAATGAAATACCTGGACAAATAAACAGAAAAGGGGTTTTGTTGGGTGTGGGGGTACTTCACAGTTCTGAAGGCTCCAGCCCAGGATCAATGGCCCCTCAATTTGGGACATTTCATGAGAGTATTACATCGTGGCAGAAGCCCATGAAAAGCAAATTGCTTATCTCACTAATTAGGAAGCAAAGAAGCAGAAAGGAGCTAATGGGGAGCTATGTGGAGCTACTTCCCTTGAAGAACACACCCTCAAGGACTAAAGACCTTCCACTCATTTCCACCTCCACTAAAGGTTTCACTGCCTCTCAAACTGCCACTCGGGGGGGGGGGGGTCAAACCTTTACCAAATGGGCCCTTGGATGGACATCCAACATTCAAACTATAGCAAGAAGGTAACTGACTTCAATGGATAACAGAGTATGCTCTGGGAGGATAGAAATATTTTTATATTCTACTGTAATGAGCACATGACTCTGTATTTGCAAAAACTAATTAGACACTTTAGAAAGGTTAAATTTTACTGTAATACATGCTTCTAAAAACTGGTAAATAGTGCAAAAATAAAAACCATGCACAACAATAAAATAAATATTAAGAACAAAGAAAAAGAGTCTGTCAAGAACATGTAGGAACCACATAAGAGTCAAATTGTGAGACAGAATTACTTGGTGGAAAGAAATCTTACAGCAAACACACAAGAATTTGTTCAAATAGAATAAGACACATACCCTGATTCTAATTGGTCAACTGCATCTTTGTCCCCTCTGTTACAAAGTCAGCACCTCTTCTTATTTCTTTCTTTTTGGGGGAAATACAGGTTTTCTCTCCAATGCAAACATTTCACAATACAAAGAAATGTAAGAGGCTATTATATGCCAAGAATGGTAAAACTTCTTTAATGTAATTTATTTTAATCATATAATCATTCCATACTTGGATCTTATTCCTCATTTTAATCAGTTTAAAAAGCTAAAGAAATTTAGTAATCTGCCCAAAGGTAACTTTGGGTCATAAGAAAAAAAGCCAAGCTCTGAACCCAGTTTAACCCTGGAGACCATTATATGATATTTCAAGTACTCTATAAGTCAATATAAAGTGATTAAAAACTAAAAACTGATATATACATAAAACTTTAAAAATTTCACAAAAAACCAGAAAAAGTAAGTGTGCTAGTCACTTAAATCTTGACAATTACATGTATCCTTGTTTTAAGAAAACCTGAATAGTAAAACAGGAATTTAACAGAAAATTCAAGATTTGATAGAAAGCATTATTAATAAAACTCAAAATTAGAAAGAGCTGCTTTATAAAATACTTAACAATCATGTTTCTGTATATCCTATGCAATAATAAATAATAATAAATCAACATGTTTTCCTCTTTTCTGGGCTTGTAATAATATCAGGTTAGAATTAAAGACTCAGACACTAGTTTGAACAGATACTCTGTCTTATGAGTTGAACTATGCCCATCATATTCATATGTTCAACTCCAATAGCTAGTCGCTTAGAATATGGCCTTATTTGGAAATAAAGTTATGGCAGTTGTAATTTGTTAAGATGAGGTCACACTGGAATAGGATGGACCCCTAAGTGAATCACTAGTGTCCTTCCAAGAAGGGGGAAATCTGGACATGGACACAAGGAGAATATGGAGACAGGGAGAAATCTGGACATGGACACAAGGAGACATGGAGACAGGGAGAATATCAGGTGAATGTGAACACAACAGAGAATGGCACGACACATATACAGGTCAAGGAGTACCAACAACTGAAGCAACCACCAGAATTAAAGACGCATAAAACATTCTCCCACACTGCTAACAGAAGGAACACACCCTGACTGTACCTTGATCAGCACTTCTGGCATCCAGAACTGAGAGATAGTAAATTTTTGTTAAGAATGCAGTTATTTCATTACAGAGGCCTGAGTAAACTTACACATTTGTAATTACATAATTGTTGGGGTGTTATTTCAACATACTGCATTTCACTTTTTCCAAGATATCCTTTTAATTCTATGTTTTTCCTCTCGATGACTCTTACCAAACACTTTAAAATACTCCTACAACAGGTTTGGTGGTGCACTCCTATAATGCAGATTGATGGAGCATCACCAGTTCAAGCCCAGCCTGGCAAGTTGGTGACTTAGCAAGTCTGTCTCCAAATTTAAAAAAAGGGGGCTAGGGCAACAATTGGATCAGTTCCCAATACCATCAAAATAAGTAACTAAGTAAATTCTTACAATCATGTTATTTGAGTTAATAACCTGAGGTACCACAAAGTTATCAAAAGGTGAAAGATATGTCCAAATGAACAGTTAAATAGATACTAGTTTCCAAAACATAAAACTTACTCATAAAACTAAAGCTAGAAGTTCCATTTGATTTAGATATTCTCCTTCTTGGTATCTTCCTGAAAAATTAAAAGCACAACACCACAGCAACATATGCACACTCATTTACAGCAACACCGTTAGTAATAGCTAAGTCTTGGAAACAGCCCAAATCACCATCAACTAATGAACAGATAAAAAAATATGTAGTGTTTTTTATACACTAAAATACTATCCTATCATAAAGAATAAATAAATAAATAAATATTTCTAGGTAAATGGATGCAACTTAAGATTTCTTAGGTGAAATAAATTGGATGTACATGTGTAAATATGGCATTGTTGGGCCGGGGATTTAGCTCAGTGGTTCCGGCGCCTGTCTCGCAAGCACAAAGACCCGGGTTCGATCCTCGCCAACCACATACAATACTGGGCGTGGAGACTCACCCACAACAGCAATCAGTACCACATACCACAGTGTCGAGCGTGGTGGCTCATGCCTGTAATCCCAGCACTTGGGAGGCAGAGGCAGGAGGATTGCTGTGATGTGAGTTTGAGGCTGAGGTCTGGGCCAGCCTGAACTACAAAGCAAGACCCTGTCTCAAAAAAACCTAAAAAACAAAAAAAACATGGCATTGTTTCTCTGGAGTGAAAAACTGAAAGAGTAAATAAAGACCAAAATGTGTAACAGTATTGGGAAATAGGAAGAAAATGTTCAAATGGGAAGGGAAGAAGGAAAAAGAAAAAAAGAACAGAAGGAAAAAATGGAAACAAAACTTTTGTGAATAAGCGGAAGAATGGCTGAAGGAAGAGGAAAGGATTGCGGAAAAAGAAGAATTAAGATATACAATGTACAGGTACACATTCCCTATGGTGAAAATTATGAGTACCTAAAATGTACCAATAAAATTAAATTTTTAAAAAAATTTAAAGGGATAAAACAAAACAAAACAAATATATAAAACTTAGTAAATAAGAATCTCATTTCCTTTAAATTTCACTGTAAGATCCTAGGCACCAGTAGTCCCAGCAACTGGGGCAGCAAAAGTGAGAAAATCCATTAAGCTCAGCAGTTCAAGGTTAGTTAACCTGGGCAACACACGTAGAATGCATCCCCCAAAATTAATAAAATAAAAATAAAATGCATTGGCAAATTCTCCTTAGGTGAGACTTGTCAGTTTCTTATCCAATATTTTTACTTTTCCATACATCCTCCTCTCTTCTCTTTAAATCACACAAATGGAGTTCAACACAGAAAAATTATGCACTTCATAAAAGGCCTACTTCTTAGATTTCTGAGTTTCTTGTATAATGATTATGATATCCATTTTGCTAAGCATTACTATAGCAAACTTCTTACTTTCAAACCCCACATACGCAAAGGTTTTTTAGATATGACTACACTCTATGTGGGAGTTTTTAAACCTCTATGGTTTTCTTCAATTTAAACACTTCCTCCCCTTACTTTTACATCTCTATTGGCTCTGATTTAACCAACATCTTTCAACTTCTCTTTCAACTGCTAACTAAGAGTTTCTTGAGTTTATTCATATTATCCTGTAGTAAACATTTTTATTCTTTCAACTTTCCTTCTGAAAATACTGATTAATAAATCTCCCTATAACCAACCTAGAATAGAATAATGGTAATTTTAATTTGTCAATTTAAACATTCTACAAAATAATAAGGTTTAAGTCAGATGTTATGATGTGACCTGACTACAGAACTTACGCAAACCAAATCTAATAATAGTTACACCCAAAGTATCTACATTTACTTCACAAAATACCTTATTTCAGCAAACGCAAACAAGTATTTCTTTCACTTCACAAATAGATAATTAGCAGTAATGAAATAACACTGATGTAATTTTAAAGATGATATAGGAAGAGAGCATACCTAAACTAAACAAATAGGAGAATGAAAAGGTACGTCTACTATTATTCCTTAAGTTAACTACAGCTGAAATAAAAATTCAAATGTAAATTATAGATGAAAAGTTATACTTATATGTAGAGATACAGTCTTTGAGGAGAAAACACCTAGGCAAACCCAACCAAATACAAACGCCACGAAGGAAAAAGGGTTTGTAAAAGTTTAAATTTAAGTCTTTTGAAAAAACATTATAAAGACACAAAGATATATAGACAAAGGGAAATAGTTAAAACAAATATGATCAGTGGCTGATTATCAGTTCTTACAAATCAATAAAGAAAGAAAATTAAAAAGATAAATACTGGATGAAAAAAACACAAATGGGTAAAACCCAAGGGATTAAAAAAACAAGGACAATTTAAATAAGATGCTGTGTTTTACCTCACGGTTTGACAGATATTTTAGTATCTTCTCAAACATTACTTAATACGGAAGTATTCCTTAATATCTGAAGGTACAGAGAAGCATAAGCACACACATACATTATTGTAGGAATAAAAACTGCCGTGTTTTAAATTTGGTAATAACCAAAAACCAATTTTAAAGTACATGTGTTTGTTCCAATCATGTTGGTAGTAAGATAAAATGAGGCATGACCTAAATATCTAAAAATAGGGAAGGGGCAAGTAAGTATGAACTAAGACTTTCACACAATTTAACAGAATGTAGTAGTTAATGTCTAAAAAGTATTAAAAGGAAATATGGGTAAAAATATGGGTAAATATGCTAATACATTATCTGTGTAAATAAAAACAAACACTATAAACAAATGATATATAGTTATACAATTTTTAGAAATGACCAGAAATTTACCTTTTTTTTCTCTTGAGTGCAGGAATAAAAATAAAGAGAAGGATTTTCTAACTGTCAAATAATATGAATTTACCAAGCTACACTCTCAGCTCAATCATGTGCATTTTTATTAAAAAATAAAGAACAGAATATTAACTCAGCTTCTGACTGAAACAATTATAATTAGCACTGTGAATATCTACCATACAGCCAGTTTTATAGATGGGGCTGGAAAGTAACCAGTGAAGTAGAATGGTACCTTGGTTCACAAACTTAATTCTTTCCACACTTCTGATCGCAAATCAAACTAGACAAGAATTGAATCAAATTTCTCCAAAAGGTAAAAAATGAACCTAAGCACCAAATTTTTTTTTTGTTTGTTTGTTTTTTTAGGTTTTTTTGAGACAGGGTCTCGCTTTGTGGTTCAGGCTGGCCCTGAGCTCAGCCTCAAACTCACATCACAATCCTCCTGCCTCTGCCTCCCGAGTGCTGGGATTACAGGCGTGAGCCACCACGCCCGGGGCACTGTGGTATGTGGTACTGGTTGCTGCTGGGTGTGGGTCTCCACACCCAGTATTGTTATGTGGTTACCGGGGAATCGAACCCCGGTCCTTGCGCTTGCAAGACAGGCGCCGGAACCACTGAGCTAACTCCCCGGCCCCTAAGCACCAAATTTTTGATTTGGTTCTCATCCGATTCAGTCTGTGACCAGAACTGTAGAAAGAATTAAGTTTGTGAACTGAGGTATCACTTTAACTACTAAACTGTAATAAATCAGAAATTCAAGTTTGTTTCTACATTCGATACATACTTTTTTTTTAACAAAGCGACATACTGTTTTTTGTTCTTACCACTTTTTCCCAATCCTTTCACCTGCAAGAATAAATTCCCTGAGGAAATACTTTATGCTCTAAAATTACTTTGCCTAATTTATTAGCACACATTTATATAATATGATTTTTATAAATTAACAATGATGTGTTAAACTAAAATAGACATTAATTAGGCTCACAATAAAATAGGCTCTATCAGAAAAAGTGGGCTATCCCAGACATGGTGGCTCAAGCCTATCATTCCAGCACTTGGGAGGCAGAGGCAGGAGGATTGCTATGAGTTCAAGGCTACAAGATCTCATGTTGTAGTCTGAACTACAACGTGAGATCCTGTGTAAAAAAAAAATATATATATATATATACTATGAAGACAGAATATATATATATATATGTACGTATATACATATACATATATATACACACATACATATATATGTATATATATATATTCTTAGTCTTCACAGATGAAGTGATATATAGACTAATAGCACATATTTAAGGATAAAATAGCAAAGAATATCTACATGCTAAACATTAATATTACTTTGTGAAGTACATATTTGCAAATTTCATTCTGCAAAGTTCATTGCACTCATTTATATTTTGTAATTTCCTTGAAATATATAATATGGAGCCTGTGAACCCACAAAGCAAGGAACACACTGAAGGTCAAGAAATTTCAGGATTATAGATGCTTGTGTTTCTCCCTATTACTGGCTTCACCGTATCTACGAACCACTACTCAAATTCTGCTGCCTTGTTCCTATTTTTATTTTGTCTACCAATGAATATTCCCACTAGTCACTTCTATATCTTTCCTTCCAAAGTCGTCAGATAGTTTCAGTTTTCTACCCATTTCTTAAACTGTACAACAAACTAAAAGTTCTGCATATAAATATAGCTATCACAAAAAATCTACAATGAAGTAACATAGTGCACCCTGTCCCACAGATACAATAAAGGTATTTATTAAAACTTTTCCAAACAGATAAGAATTATTACTACAGCCAATAATTCAAGACAGGATAACTATATTTAAATCCACAGAAAGTAGCATGGTACTTTAGGAACACTACTACTCAGGAGACAATAAAGATGGCATTTACTTCCCTCTCTTTTTGACATCAATAATCAACATATTATTTTTAAGAGTCAAAAACTACATTTAATATGTACCTGACATACACAAAATAAAGGAAGTGGAGAAGAACCATAGGAAGACACCTGAATTTCATAAACTATATTCTCATCTACTATTCTGTCCTAACATGAATAATAAGAGAAAGAAAGAAGGAAAGAGAACAACTCCCAAAATGTTAATACTGGATATATTTCAAAACAGACTATAACCTACCACACACCAAAATAAATACTGATCTTTATGTTAAAAATATTTATTTAAAATTGTCCGTAGAATAAAGAATTGTAGCTAAATGCTTGCAGAAAATTCCTGTTTTTCTGACTTGATAACTAAGTCTGTTTTCAAACTCTGAATATGTGAAATGTATAAAAATGATGGAAAAATTCTGTAAGCTTTTCCTTAAGTGCATAATATAAATGTGATTTAAATAGTAACAAATCCAAACTACACCTTTTACTTCTATAAAAATAATAAATTCTATGAGAAAATGTGATTTCTCTTTAAGTGGAATGAATAAAATCTATACATCCATTTTAGCATGCTCAATGTTAGATTTTAACCATAACAGCTCCCTTAAATGATCTTCATGTAACTGTCTTGCTCTGGGCAATAATTTTTTTTTTTTTTTAAGGTTTTTTGAGACAGGGTCTCACTTTGTGGTTCAGGCTGGCCCTGAGCTCAGCCTCCAACTCACATCACAGCAATTCTCCTGCCTCTGCCTCCGGAGTGCTGGAATTACAGGCGTGAATCACCACGCATGGCACGGTGGTATGTGGTACTGGTTCCTGCTGGGGTGAGTCTCCACGCCCAGTACTGCTATGTGGTTACCGGGGATTGAACCCGGGTCCTTGTGCTTGCAAGACAGGCGCCGGAAACACTGAGCTATATCCCCGATCCACTACGCAATAATTTTTTTAAGCCCTAAATATGGCCACAGCAAGCTGGCCACTCTCACCTAACAAACTACTTTTTTTACAATCAGACTTTTGTTATAATCAGGAACTTTTTAATTTTTCAGTGCTGGGAATTGAAGCCAGCACCTTGGCTTCATGAGCATGTAGCTCAGTCTTTTTAAAATTTTTTGAGAGAAGGTTATTGCCAAGACATTAAGTTGTCCAGACTGGGTTTGAACTTGGACTCTTCCTGCCTCAGCCTCCCAGAGTGAGGCACTACACCCAGCTATAATCAGACACTCCTCATTCCAGTAACTGAATTACATGCTAAACAAGTCAGTTTAATCCTAAACCTGCTTATGACAGTTCATTTTTTATTTTTATGTTACTGAATTACATTATTTAATTCTATGACTGCAGTCCACAGAAATTAAGCAGAATGTCTCAAAACGGAGTTATTGTTTTAAAAGGTGTTATATCAGATAAGGGTAATTAACTGCAAAATGTTAAGGAACATCACAAAAAAGCCTACAAAGAGCCTAGAATCAGTTTTTCAAAAGTTCCTTTAAACTTTTTTTTTTTTTTAGGTTTTTTGAAACAGGGTCTCGCTTTTCTGGTTCAGGCTGGCCCTGAACTCAGCCTCAAACTCACATCACAGCAATCCTCCTGCCTCTGCCTCCCGAGTGTTGGGATTACAGGCGTGAGCCACCACGCCGGGCACTGTAGTATGTGGTGCTGGTTGCTGCTGGGGTGAGTCTCCACACCCAGTATAGTATGTGGTTACCGGGGATCGAACCCAGGTCCTTGTGCTTACAAGACAGGCGCCGGAACCACTGAGCTAACTCCCTGGCCCAAAGGTTCCTTTAAACTTTATTCCAATTTAGGGGAATCAAAACTGGAAACTGTAGATGGTGTACAGTTAACAGAAACAATTCTGAGCATCACAAAAGATGACATTTGCTCAAATGGAAAAATTTGGCAAATGAATATTTACATCTTAAGTCAAAAACTTTTAAGATGTAAATTTTACAATTTTCCTGATTTAACTCTTTCAATGATTTATCAACTCCCAATTTCACTGGATTTGAAATACTATATACCTACATAAAATAATACTACATAGTAATAAGAACTCCAAAATCACTTGATGCAGAAAGTATTAGAATAGATGCATCACAAAGGCAAGTATCTTTATTTTGTTCACAGATATAGATGGTTCCTGATGCAAAAATGATATTCAATGACTCCTCATTGAAGAAAAATAGGAACTTACTGTGATCACAGCCTTGCTAAGACAGATGGATCCTCTGCAGCCATACTCTGTCTCATCTTCAGACTTGTAGTAACTCAGAGTATTATTTTTCAAAACTACCCAACGATCCTGCCATCCATGAATGTAGTTTGTCCACTGGGTTGCGATATAGGAGGTAGAGAGGGAAAAAAACAAAAATAAAAGTCAGAGATCCAAACTTTTAAAAACCAAAATGTAAGAAGTTCTAAACAATAACATGATAATATGAAAAGCTGAGAATATTTTGAGATTATATAAATGATTTCTAGTAATTTTTATAATATTGTAAATAGACAAGAATAAAATATAACACTTTTGTATCTCTTAACATTTGAAGAATAAAACCAAAACAGAATTCTGATTAAAAAATTCTGCTTTGTTTTTTGATGCTTTTATCCACCCTTTAACATACCTTCATGAAAAAAAATTGTTCATGGGCCAGAGATTTAGCTCAGTGGTTCTGCAGCCTGCCTAGTAAGTAACAAGGTCCTGAGTTTGATTCCTGGATAACCACATACCACAGCACTGGGCATGGTGGCTCACGCCTGTAATCCTAGCACTCAGGAAGCAGAGACAGGAGGATTGCCTTGAGTTCAAGGCTAGTCTGAGGTATAAAGTGAGTTCAGGGGGAGCCTAAACTACAAAGTGAGACCCTGTCTCAAAAAAAAAAAAAAGTAAGTCCAATTATATAGTGTCTCTTTCACCAGGTACTGTACCAGCTTCTAAATCAAAAGTATAGGGCCAATCATTACAAAAATTCTACTTTTATTTTAAGTTAACCTCACATAAAAATTGATGACAGTCATAACTACATCAAATTAAAAATACTAGATGAAATCTTTTTTTTTTTTTTTTTTTTAGGTTTTTGGAGACAGGGTCTCGCTTTGTGGTTCAGGCTGGCCCTGAGCTCAGCCTCAAACTCACATCACAATCCTCCTGCCTCTGCCTCCCGAGTGCTGGGATTACAGGCGTGAGCCACCACGCCCGGCACTGTGGTATGTGGTGCTGGTTGCTGCTGGGCATGAGTCTCCACACCCAGTATTGTTATGTAGTTACCGGGGAATCGAACCCGGGTCCTTGTGCTTGCGAGACAGGCGCCGGAACCACTGAGCTAACTCCCCGGCCCACTAGATGAAATCTTTAGTCCACATCAACTTCACTTCTCCCTATAGAACTCAATACTACAAAAAATAAAATAAGTAAATTGGTCAGTTCTTTTTCCGAGTTTTTCTGAGGATATTTTTTTTCTAATTCTAGGGTAACAATACAAATGCAAAATTGGTTTTCAAAAATATAAGTAGGTTATTTTCCAATACTGTACCAAAAAGTGATTCCTGTGTCATTAAAATACCAATGCTCAAAGATCACAATCAACAAAATCACAAAGGAGAAAAATGGAATGTCTATGAGAAAATTTAATTTCACATGTTTTTCTTTATGCTTTGGGGTTTTAATACAAAACATTCTTTTAAAAAATCTACTAATTCCAAAAATTATATCAAAATTGACTGTTTAAATATAATAAACTGGCGCAGGCTCTTCACCTATGGAGAAATTTTTCTTTTCCTATTCTCTAATTCAGCATGTTTCAGATGGATTCAACTTTTAAATCCTTCAAGTTCCATTTTACAACCCTGAGAGCTCACCATACCAACAATTTAACCCATTCTTCTCCAAGGGATCCCTAATCATTATTTCCTTATTTTTAACTGTTTACAATTTACTACCATTTAGATATCAACTTTCAGTAAATGACCACTACAAACAAAACCGAACTTCTGTCATGTGCACTTCTTCCCTGTGTTCCTAATGCCTTGGCTGTACGTAATCGTGCAATTAGGACTCAAACAGACTCAAACTTTGTTTAGGGTTACAGTGCATTATGTGAACAGAATAAAAGATACAAGATTCAACAGACTCAACTGCTTCACTACTTGTGAAGAAAGCTTTGACAAGTTTATTTTTCTGAGCATTTTCTCTATTGTTTGAATGGCTGAACAAAGAAAATGCTTAGTCACAGAAGATAATCTCTGTTCCTTCTCATTCCTTATAGCTCATCACCAAATTCTACTACCTTCCCTTCATATTAATACCTTAAGACATCATATTACAGTGACACTGTGGGCCCATATTTATAGAAGCACAATCAGTAATAGCTGAATCAGCCTACATGTCTATTAACAGATGAATATATAAAATATGACATTTATTCATGATGGAATGATGGAGTACTACTCTGACAAAAAGAAGGGTAAACTTGTAAGAAAATTGACACACCTCAAAACCATAATGTTAAGTGAAATAAATCAAACACAGAAAGTTAAATAGCACATAATTTCTCTTTATGAGAAATCTAAAATATAAATACTGTAAAGAGAAGATAAAAAATAGGAAGTAGGGAGAGAGATCTTTCTCAAATGGAAAGGGGCTCAAGAGAAGGAATGTGGGGGGGGATTGAGACGTGTTATGTACAGGTACCAACTTCCTACAATAAATGTAATCATTGTCTACTACAAACATGTACAAATAAAAAAAGGGCAAAAACTCAACCCTTGGGCCGGGGAGTTAGCTCAGTGGTTCCGGCACCTGTCTCGCAAGCGCAAGGACCCGGGTTCGATTCCCCGGTAACCACATAACAATACTGGGTGTGGAGACTCAACCCAGCAGCAACCAGCACCACATACCACAGTGCCGGGCGTGGTGGCTCACGCCTGTAATCCCAGCACTCGGGAGGCAGAGGCAGGAGGATTGCTGTGATGTGAGTTTGAGGCTGAGCTCAGGGCCAGCCTGAACCACAAAGCGAGACCCTGTCTCCAAAAACCTAAAAAAAAAAAAAAAAAAAAACTCAACCCTTACACTTGCCTTGTCTTCAATTATTCAATGAAATTATCACGTTTCTTGATTCCTGAGAAGGCCTAGTAGCACTGTCTAGTATCTTCTGCTGCTTCATAAGTTACATAAATTTATTTACATATTAGCAATAGTTGTCCACACATGTGCCTATATATTAATTTTATTTTAATTCCAGCTCCTCCATTTACATAGACAGCTCCCTACTGCCTATTTGATCAATGGGTTAGACTGGTATTTAAGACTATATAGATTTATCCTTCTTTGCTTTTCAATACTACCATTAAGATTAAAAGAATAAATTTAGTGTCTAGCACTAAATTTATATGTTTAGTTAATGAAACTGTCGATCTTTCTTGTTAAAACAGACACCTTCCCAAGTGGCCAGAGGCTCCCCGGCAATTATGAATTTATGAGTTATATTATTTCATTATAGAGGAATCCACAAATCAAATAACTTGCTTCAGAACTCTGCTCAGTAAATATGAACTACTATTATTACATGCTTTCATGTTCCTTCCCTTGTTTCTCCATTTAATAATTCAGACATGGCAACATTCTAGATATGACAAGAGAATCTAAAATTCCTTTGGCCTACAGTCCAGCAAACCCAAATTTAAGAAAAAAAGATATATTTAGAAACAAGAGTCAGAAACAAGTTTAAAATAAAACACTATAGAAAATCAAGGGACGGATATCTTCAATTGGCAAAGAAAAAGCTCTATGGGAAGGGCAACATGGACAAGGACTCAGAGAATTTCAGGCAACAGTGGATAAATGAAAGGGGGGTAAGACAAAGTTTATTTTATGAGGTTTAGTTGCCTTTGAGTTCTACTAAAGCATAAGTCTTTGACCAACAATGTTTCATTCTGACATTTGTTATAAGTACCTAAGATCATCACCTACCCATTATCTTGGAAATTTTCAGAGGTATTTCAGATTATTATACAGAAAAAAAAAAAAAAAAACCCTTTGGACTAGCATATTTTTTAATATGAATTCACACCCCCTCCTGCTCCAGATCCATTCCATTTTAGGGCAAAAGAAATTAGTATTGGGACTTATTTAAATTACTCCATAGACGGAAAAGAACAGATGCTGAGTTGGAACTGTTGTTTCGGTATCCAGTAAAGTATTCCTGATCTGGTCCATGACTGTGAGGAGGGCTAATACTTCCTCATGTCCACAATACAGACAATATTTGACCATGATGAAAACAGAAAACTTTGTTGTGTCAGGAAGTATAAATGATCAAGTAAAGGAACTGAAATGCATAACATGTACTTTAAATCTAAAATAGGCACCATTCTGGTATATGCATTCATTATGAAGTGTTCTTGCTAGGGCTTGAGCTATTCAGCTCAGTGGTAGAACATGCAAGGCCCTAGGTTTGATCCCCAACACTTTCAAAAAACAAAACACCCTTGATTAGAAGCTTCCAAAAAACACATGTAACCACAAATTGTTGAATTTCAGGGAAATGTCCCTCATAGGTATTAAGAATAACACCAAAAAGTTTATTTCTGTTGATTCTATATATGCAACAACAGTTAAAATTGAAGCTATTACCCTTCAAGGAAAGTGGTCAAATACTGAATTTGTACACATTTAAATATCAAGAAGATATTCTTCCATTTTTTGTATCCCTAGCATACCTACTACTCTATTTTACAGTAAATATTGTACTTAGAGCAGGTGACTTTTATCCACTGTTCATACCACTCCCTCCCCTTCAAAAAAGTGATAACAGGTCAAAAGTACAGTATGTTTTATAAAACAGGTATTATAATATGACAGTCCACTTTTCCTCTAATAAGTGATGAAACATTAATCACTGAAAAGAAACAACAGACTTCACATTTCCCCATCTGAAAATGTCTATACTATGTACAATATACTATGTTCAATACAGAATCCTAAATTGTAAGATAGATTTAATCTAAAGAAATTTTGGGGAGATTCTATCAACACACACCACCATTTGTCATAAATAAGTTTCCATTTGTAAGCCAATGTTTGACATATTCATGCCTTTCCTACATCAGTGGTCACACAATTTTTAAGGCCTTTATAAAACCTAACATGAAACAATTCCACAAATGATGTTCAAATGACTCTAAGATGAAAGCAGAGTGATTTCTTAATAGCACTAGTGGTTGCACATGACCTGGTATCTTATGACCAGCTTCTTGAGGGACTGGCCTCAGCTCCCCCTCTCCAAGCTAACTAACTGCTGGCTCCAGCCATTTCTGAAAGTTTCACAGGAAGGGAGGGGAGTCAAAAATGCTGTGGATCCATTCACAGCAAAAACTTCGGGGAAAAAAAAAGGATTATCAATACATCACTCAATTTCAGTCCTGTAAATTACTGGCTAAAATTTTGGAAAGAAGTTTTTAAAAATACAGAAAAATATTAACATGTTTCTGCCTTATTCTGATCCCTTACTGAAAAAAAAGGAAATTTAAATAATACTCTTCTTCCCAAATTAAATGTTGGTCTCCATTCTGACAAGTTCCAAATTATTATTAATATTTTTATAGCCGCGGCATTATGTGCCAATCAAACAGCTCTTTTCTGAAACGGGGTAAGGCGTGAGGGGGAAAGTACAAAAGTGCTCAACACCAAACCCTCTCACTACACTGAAGATTACTACCACCAGATTTCAGGTCCAAACCAAGTCAACAGGCTTGGCTACACAGCCGCGTCAGCAGTCCCTCGAACCTTCTCTGAGAGGCACCTACAGACTAATCTAGTTGGAAAGGTCAGATCTGAACCGCCCCCTGGCCCAGGACTACTCCGGACGCCGCCTTTGCCCAGCCCAGATTCCTACACCCCGGACAGCTGCCGCCCTGGGACTCCAGTCACGGTGCGCATCGCATCTCCCGAACTGAATCCCGGGTGAAAACACACTTCCCCAGACCTCTGCTGCCGCTGACAAGCAAGCCGCGGGGCAGGGGAGCAGGGCAGGTCCCCTGTGCCCCAGTCCGCCCCGACCCCGGCGCTCCAGCGCGCGGTCAGCCCCGCACCCCTGCACATTCCGCAGCCCCCGCCCCGGGACGGTCCGCGCCTCCCGCCAGCCCCACCCCAAGCCTCGGGGGCTCGGCCCGCCGCGCGGCAGGTGAGGCTGGGCAGCGGGCCCGCGGAGGCTCACCTTGCTCAGGACCCCGCAGCGCTCCACAGGCGGCCCGGACTCCGTCTCCGGGTCCTCCTCGGAGCCCGACGAGTTCCAGCTCTGGTTATCCGACATGGAGGCGCGACAGGCGAACAGGAGGCTGGCCCCCGCTCTGCGAGCTGCGCCGGAGGAGGCGCCCAGTCCCGGGGCTGAAGGGTCAAGGGATGGCGAAGCCAAGAGCGCCCACTCCGGCGCGGGGGAAAGCGGGAGGTGGGGCGAGGTCTGTCCGCCGCGCTGCCGCCGCCGCGCCTGACACCGAGCGGACCGGGGAAGGAGAACGAGCGGCGAAGGAAGCCTGCCCTTCCAGCCGTCAGCCGCCGTCGCCGTCGCCGTGACCCTGGCGCCGCGCCCGGCGCTGCCAGCCGAACTCAGCCCCCTCGGTGCCAACCTCAAGTCAAGGAAGGAAAGAGAGAGGGAGAAGAAAAAAAATCCAACTGCGGAGACCTGGGTCCACTCACACCTCCGCTACCGCCGCCATCTTCCTGCCTGGCCCACTATTTACCCACCCCTCCCCTCTCCCCTCCCCTCCCCTCCGCCCTCCCCTTCCTCCTCTACACCCCTCCCTGACCCGTCCCGTCCCCGCCCGGCGTCTGACGCCACACGCCTTAGGCTGGGGATCCCCCTCCCACTCCGTACTTCCAGCCCTCGCGGGGGATGACGGGTAGGAAAGTAGGCGGAGCAGAGGCTGGAGGGGGCGGTATAGAAACTCTGCTGAGCGGCATTCTGGGAAGAGACGCTTCTCCGTTCGCCGCGCAGCCTTCTGGGAGTTGTAGTCGCAATCCTGGGCAACTGGTGAGTGTTCTGCGCTGGAAGTCTCCGAGTCTGGCGGCGGGTGGGCTTCGTTTGACAGTTGCGTGTCCGGTCCCCTCCGCCTTGCTTTTGTGTCTGCCTAGCGTATTTATGACGAACTTTCCAGGCTTGCGGGTCAGGAGATGAGATAACTGTCGGATGAGGACGTCAGGGATATATACCATGGCGGCTTTCCGGAACATCTTGGGGCTTGCCTGGGCAGAATTGTTCCGACACTTTCGCCTCAACTACTGCCCTGAGGACCGGGAGTGTGACCTGTCTAGAGACCCAGGGATTTCTTCCCCCATAAATAGCAGTGGCCCACTATTTACCCACCCCTTTATTTATTATAAATCTTGATAATCTTTTCTTGCTCTTTAGTAGTTAAACTTCATACTTGACGTTATCTGAGTCTGAAAAATTCCTCCAGTCGCTTCTCACAAACATTTCACGTTGAGAGGGTCCTAGAACTTTTATTTTGTAGAAAATAATTTGGAGGTTGTCAGAACGTGATATTAGAAAAGTATAAATTAAAGCAAGAATGTCAGACGATAGCCTAAGTTATTTCTTAATTATACACGAGTGTCTTCTTGAGACCCAGGTTAAGCTTTTTTACATTCCTACTTAACCCTGAAAGATAGGAACGGTTGAAATAGAAACTTTCTAATATAAAAAAGGCCAAAGTTCAATTTCGTTGTATAATAAAGGAGTAGGCAATAGAATGAAGGTGCATTTGGTGGGGAGAGCAATAGATCTAATATCGTGTTATCTTATTGTGTACTTTGTAAGGATAACTTACTGTGAGATCTTTGATTTTGTAGCTTCTTTCCTCTAGTTAACTTCTTTTATATCTGGTCGATTTTCTTATCAGTGCTAACGGTAAAATTTCTTATTAAACCTCAGATAGAATACCTGGCTCCTACCAGGATAGAAAGCTGAGGATACTTTGAAGTTGAAGAAAAGGCACGGTGGCAAAAAATAACTGGTAGCAATGGAGAGAAGACAACTTTACTGCAATTTTCAGGAAAAAGTTATGAAGGTGTCTTAGAGAAATACCTGTGATATTTTTCATTCCCCTAGATTGACACTCAATAGACATTAAATCTACCAAAGCATTTTCCCACTGTGGAGTTATGATAGTGCATAATTGAAAGCAAGTGAAATGAATAAAGCCTTGAGATGAAAATTTGAAAATACTTTGTCAACATGTTAAAACATAGTCTGAAAGTTGTCATTCAAAAAGAAAAATTCCTCAGTACTTTTTTCCTTTTTCTTGCATTACAGAAAATATGTCTTTAAAATGTTAAATTATACTTTGCTTTGCTAGTGCTTAATAAGGTTAAAGTTCCTATTTCTGATTCTTTTAAAAAGTACATTTTAAAATCATTATGTGAATTATTGAGAAATTCACTTTATATTGCAATTGAAAATCATAAGGGTATGTTTATTTTTTAACTGAATTTTCTATTGTATTTGATGTTTTTATGGATTGTGTGTGATCTTAACCACCAGTACTTAGATTACTAAGATGCCCACTTCGTGGGATATTACATCATTATTTAGTATTAACATGAGATCAATTGCCTTTGATAAAATAAAATGGTGCTCAGCCAGGTGGCACGTGCCTATAATCGCAGCACTCCACAAGGATAATGTACAAGAATTGCCAGATTGCTGGCTGGCTTTAGCTAGATAGTGGGTTCTAGGCCAGTCTGAACTGTAGAGTGAGACTGTCTTTAAAAAAAAAAAAAAGTTCACACTACATTATTTTCTTGTACTTATATGAGTAAAATTTTTAAGTACAGAAAGATTTTTGTGTACAGATTAGAACACTGTAGTAGAGGTTGAGATTTACTTCATCAGTGTTAATGGGAAGAACTTGCAAAAGAAGGATAAGATACGTGGTCTTTATTTGGTAAAAATAGTAGCTTTTGAGTTTTGTCTTACTTCGGGCCTTTCCTCAAGCCCCTCATAAATGTTTTACTATTTCTCTTCTTAATTTTACATTTATTTTTTGTTATCTTTTTTGTTTTTTTTTTATTACTGGGAATTGAGTGCAGGGCATTCACACTAATTTATATCCTCGGACTTTTTTTTCATTTTTCATTTTGTTTAGGCTAAGCTCTAATAATTCTCCTGCATCAACCTCCCATATGCTGGGATGACACCATGGGCCACTGTGTCCAGCCTTGTTGGCCACATTTTAAATACTGTGCAACTTGAGGCCGAGGAACTTATACAGTGTCACATGGTTACTAAGTGGCAAAGTTAAGATTTGAATGCAGTCATAACTGATTTCAAATATTACATAAACATTTTTCTGTGCTCTAAAAATGGGGAATTGTCTTGTAAATCAATAATACAAACTAGCTGGGCGTGGTGGCTTATGCCTGTAATCCCAGCACTCAGGAGGTACAAGAGTATTGCTGTGAGTTCGAGGCTAGCCTGGGGCTGTCTCAAAAAACTGAAAAAAAAAAAAATCATTCAAGGCACAGTGCTCTTAATTCAAGTTATGATTTTTAACATTTTTCATTTGCCTAGCCCTTGCATCTGTGCTGTCTTAATTCCAGCATCAGTTCTGTAGAATTTATTCTATCTGCTCTATTTCTGATATTTCAGATGAAGAAACAAGCACAGAGAAATAATTTTCTGAAGGTCTTGTAGGCAGTAAAGGACATAATTAGAGGTATCCAGATTTCAGAGTTCATTCTCATCCCATTGGAGTCTTTCATCAGTTCCTTTTCTGTCTGCTTATTCTTCTGTATCACCTTACTTCCCCAGTGAGATCTCCACTAAATAACAACCTCGAAGCCTTCTCTGCCCTCTCCTTCCACTACAAAGACACAAGCCAAAAAACCAAAAGTTCAGGATCTGAGAATACTTATAATTTCACTGGTCAACAGAGGGATGAGGTGCATAGTGGCAGAAGAGGACATCCCAACTACTTGAAATTAAAATGTCTGATCCTGTAAAATGGTGCCATAAAGAACTTCTGCTTTTCCATTTCGGTTCCCATAACAAAATACCAAAGGGGTAAGCAGTTCAAAAGGTGGGTGGAAGAGAATAATTCTGGTATCTTGTCCTTTCTTTATTTGTTTGTTTTTGTCTTGTTTTGTTTTTTGAGACAGGGTCTCACTTTGTACTTGAGGCTGCCCCTGAGCTCACTGTGTAGCCTGGGACTCACAGCAATCCTCCTGCCTCCGCCTCCCGAGTGCAGGGATTACAGGCATAACCACCACCTCGGACACTGTGGTATGTGATACTGGTTGCTGGTGGGTGTCATTGTTATATGTGGTTATCAGGGATCAAACTAGGGACCTGGGGCTTGCAAAGCAGGCACTGGAACCACTGAGCTAAATCCTGGCCACCTCCTGTCCTCTCATAAGAGTACAGGTCCTATGAAGATTAGGGTCCCCTTCCTGATTTTATTTAACCTTAATTAACTCCCTATAGACACTATCTCCACACCACTCACATTGAAGATTGTATCTTTAAAGTATGAATTTTGGTGAAACACAATGAATTCATAACAAAATCTATTGGTTCTGTATTTCTATAGTATTTACTATGATAAAAACATATTTTTAATACAATGGTACTATGTTATCTAACCTGGAAATTTTACCCATTATCCTTATAACATTATTCTCACTCTCAGACTGAACAACAACCATTAAAAATTGGAGATTCTTGTAAGAGACATGATTTTTCAAACTTAAAAACAGAGTTGTAAATTTATAAAATAAAATAACCTATGAATAACAGCAGTCTAAAACTAGTCCATAAATAAATCAGATACAACATATGAAACATACAGCTGATATTTTTTGCCCTATTTTAATGGACAAAGTAATTATGTAATGAAATTATGGGCCATTTGGGCATTTTTTGGTATACCATTTTGTATGGAGAAACACTCAAAATTATATCTATATGGGCTGAATGTATGTGGTGATTTGTGTGTGTTTGTGTGTGTGTGTATGAGAAATCGTGATATTTAAGTTTGTGAGTCTGATTTACTTCACTTACCACTATGGTCTCAAAATGCATCCATTTTCCTACAAATGACTCAAATTTACCCTTCTTCATGTCAGAGTGGTATCAAAAATGCCACAATTTCTTTATTCATTCATCTGTTGATGGATGTGCAGGCTACTTCCAAGTTTTAGCTATTATGAATTGTTGTGCTTTAAACATAGGTATGCATATATCACTGTAGTATCATGTCTTTAACTTTTAGGGAAAGATATCCACAAGGGAAATAACGGGTTCAAATGTAATCTCTAGTTTTAATTTTTGAGGAATCCGCTCCCCCTAACAGTGAAGAAGGATTCCTTTGCACTCCCCTCCATAGCCTCACCAGCACTTATTATTTGATGTCTTAATGATAGCTATTATTTCTAAATCCCAGTATTGTTTTAATTTGGATTTCTCAAATAGTCAGTGGTGCTGGACACTTTACTGTGTATTTATTGGCCGTTTGAATTTCTGAGAAGTGTCTTTGCACTTTAGATCCCCATTTTAGCAGTGCTGTATACTGAAAATATCTTTGCTGCACTATCCTTTGACTTTGTTTTTAATTGCTGTATAAAATCCTTTTTTTATAATTGGTCAAAAATTACATTTCTTACATTATGGAAAAGGTTATATAAGAAATATGAGTTTAATTTTATTTTGTTCACTTGTCTAAAGCACTTTTTTTTGTACTGGGAATTGCATTCAAGGCCTTGTGATTGCCAGGCAGGGGCTGCACCGCTGAGCTGCATCCCTAGCGCTATCTGAAATTCTTTTTGGGTAAATTTTCAGTAATGGCATATACAGCATGATAATGTCAAGTGACCTCTATAAAAGGATTGAATTAGTATTCCCAGCAGTGAGTCTGAGTCCTTCCTCCCAACTTCAAGACAAGGGATAGCAGTCAAGTGGTGTCTAAGCAAGCAATTGTAAGAAGCTTGTAGCATAAGTTCCAATTTCAGAATGAACCACACTGGGAACAGTGATGAAATGGCTAATTGTGGTTGACAAGTTGCATACTTTTGTTATGTGTCCTACAAGGCTCTTTTGATTACAGGAGCCAGAAGTATATTCAAGATAGCTCAACTTAGAGGAAGATTATTGTAGAGACCTCGGAACCCTCAGCTCTCCTAGTATGTATTAGAAACTTGGTGTTGCGCTATCTCTAAGGCCTGATGGAATCTTTCATCTCTGATTTCTTGTGTTTCCAGTCTCTGTCTCTTATTTAGTTTCTTTCAACACTCACTTTGCATATTTGTCTGGCCTGGCTTAACTACTTCTGTTTCTGGGTCCTCTCGATGTCAATTCAGATTCCTAAAAAGAAGCAGGTAGTTAACCAGCCAGTTCTTTAATCAGCTTGTCCCAAGAAAGGAAAATATAAGGCTACCTTTTCGGTGGTTTCTTTGGAGTGGGAGCCAGGCTATGGGCAATATAACTGATGCATATTGTTTTCA
Source organism: Petromus typicus (assembly GCA_004026965.1). Taxonomy (NCBI): domain Eukaryota; kingdom Metazoa; phylum Chordata; class Mammalia; order Rodentia; family Petromuridae; genus Petromus; species Petromus typicus. The sequence continues at coordinate 13,104 of PVIR01009433.1, read as the reverse complement.
TTATAGGCTGTTTCTACTTGTACAGGTGGGAGGGGAAACTCCAAGGGGAAAAAATGATTCTGTATATATGGAAATCTTTTGTCAAGGATCACAAAGATAAATACTCCTAGCATGTGATAAATATTTCCGTAGTTGTATTAGATTGTATATATTAATTTTCTCTATTAGAATTTGAGGGCAACAATTTTAAATTTTTTAATCCTTTTTTTAAAAAATAAGTTGTATCTTTTTCTTAATCCTGTATCAGTATGGAAGGTATTCAGTCTAATTAATGAATGGTTTAGCCCTAGTTCGGATAGTGGAATTCAAAAAACATATAGCATACAAGGTATTGTGTTGGCAGCTATGGGATTTTAAGATAGTAAAAGATTTTTTTTTTTTAATGTGAAATTGGATGGGACCTTCTCTGCTTAGGAGATCATAATAAAACTGGATAGGAAAGGTACACATGTAACTGTAATAGCTAAACAACTGTTTTTATAAATTGAAAGAAGTTAACTTTTGCTCTAACCATCTTATAATAATAACCTCTGCTCTCCAATCCTTTTAAATTCCTACTGACTCTTTTTAGGTCATTTGCCCCAGCTCATTGCAGCTAAAACAACAGTCATTTGAAACTTCAAAGAAACATTGTCCAGAGTTTCTGTTCTTTTTTGCCACAAAGTTATCAAATAAATGATTTCATTCTCAGCACATTAACAATACTGCACTATGAATCAATAGGTCTCTGTGACTTGCCATTCGTGTGACATTAAGAATGTCCTCTAAATGAAATTCAGAAATTTAAAAAAATTACAAAGCTTCCCTGCAAGTTGCTATGCCTTCCTCAATTTAGCCTGTACTACTTGCCCATTTATTATATTTTTTTTCCTCTTATAGCTAATGTTATATTGGCAGCTCCCAGGGTGCCTATTAAGCCAATTAAAGAATCATGAGGTTTCTATTACTATGGTGATTCACTTTAAGCTTAGAATTGAAGGAATAGTCTAAGGTATGAATCTGAACTGGCTTCATCCCTAATAATCATATGACTTTGAATGTATATTTAAGAAGTCATTGCTAATATGAATAGTTATTTATTACATGTATATCCCAGTCATGATGCTCTTATGTACATTTGTAAAGTGATATTTCCATAAGTATGTCTAAATGGGTATTCGTGGTGCATAAAAGCTCTTCTGGATTATGAAACCTCTAGTTTCATAGAAAATAGTTTCATAGAAATATAAGGGGCTACAAGAAGTTTACATGTAAGTTTACATGTATCTCTGATGACATTATACAGAATTACTGTAAAATAGTTGTTTGTATACTTACAGAAGTGGATACACAAACACATAAAGTGAATGTAGGCATATTGAAGGGATTGCTCACCCATGCATTTTAATCTTTCGTGTGGGTATTAAACTATGATTATATTTCACCTCACCTGTCATGGATATCTTCCAAATTAATGATTTTCAGTTAGACTTTGATATTAGCACGTGTGTTCACACTGATCGTAAGCAACCCAAGTTTGCCAGTTCATGTATTAACTATCAAGTGTTTTTTTTAAATGGTAGAGCAAACTTTCCAGTTGCCTTCTAGAACATGAAAAATCTATCTTAAATATATTTGAATAAAAATGCCTTGTAATTGATCTTGGACCAGTTTATGGTCTTTATTCTTTACATATCAGCAGTCCTTACAGCAGACAGCTGCAGAATTTCCTTTCCTTATTGCTTTTGCCAGTGCTAATTTCTATCCTCCTGATCCTCCCCTTCCCACACAGCACTGTTGTGTATAAATGTTGTGCATTACTAGTGTCTGTCACAGGTTTCCCTCTTCTGATCCTCCTCTTCCTGTAGCAGTCATTGACAGCAGTGATGGAAAGACTGGGAAAGCAGGGCCGGGGAGTTAGCTCAGTGGTTCCAGCGCCTGTCTTGCAAGCGCAAGGGCCTGGGTTCGATTCCCCGGTAACCACATAACAATACTGGGTGTGGAGACTCACGCCCAGCAGCAACCAGTACCACATACCACAGTGCCAGGCGTGGTGGCTCACGCCTGTAATCCCAGCACTCGGGAGGCAGAGGCAGGAGGATTGTGATGTGAGTTTGAGGCTGAGCTCAGGGCCAGCCTGAACCACAAAAGTGAGACCCTGTCTCAAAAAACCTAAAAAAAAAAAAAAAAAAAAAAAAAAAAGACTGGGAAAGCAATAGTGAGAGGCTATAGGAAAACAAACTATAATGGGACTTCTGTAACCTGGAAATCTTCCTGTTTTAATTGACTGAGGACAAGGGAGGAAACATGTATGTATGACAATTATTTTTTTAAATTTAAATCTTTATTGGTACATTATGAATACACATCATCATCGCATGACAATTTTTTTTTAATCTGGCTCAGTGACTAAGCTACAGCCTCTGCTCTGTGTCTATTCTTAATTATTACTTCCTACCCCAGTATTGCAAGAGCCCTTACTATATTCTCCATTTTTTCTAAACCCCACAATTCTTCTTACTTTTGGCCTTAAATGTTCACTTCTTGTTCATTCTTCATATCTCAGTGTCACATCTTTATTTTTCACCAAATTATTACTAAATGGTTATAGAGTTTTATATGCTAGTTTATTCCTGTTATGGAAATGGCTAGTTTCAGTAGGCACTGCAAGTGTTTGCTTGTTTTTTCTTTGTTTTTGACCATCCACACTCCATTAGATTGACACTTTTTTTTATTAATATCAATCATTGTATTCTCACACATTCTCCATATCTTATTCAGTTGTGCTGTCTCTCTCTCTGTTTCCCTGTCTGTCTCTGTCTCTCTGTCTTTCTCCTTTTCCCTCTCTCCCTCTTCCCCCCCCCCTCTCTCTCTTTCTCTTTCTCTCCTTGTGGTGATTGAACCCAAGGCCTTTGCACTGAGCTACAACTCCTGCTTATTTTTGAGATAAGATCTGACTAAATTGTCAAATTACCTGGGCTAGGTTCAAGTTAACTTGGAATAGCCTCTCAGAGTCCTGGAATTACAGGATTGATCCACCACGCCCACCTGTTACTTTATCTTTAAGAGGACTTTGCATACGTATCTCTGAGTCCCTTAGTTCAAGGACAACTGTATCTTGCAGGGAGTGGGAGGATAGAGGATAGGGATACTCACTAATACCATGTTGTATCTTTTTCTCTTGTTGCTGAGACAAAATACCCAACCCCCAAAGTTAAAGGGGGGAGAGGTTTAATTAGCTCACAGTTTGTAGAGGTTTTAGTCCATGGTAGGCTGGCGCCAAGACAAGGTGGCACACGGCCATGAGGGTCACAGAAGCAGAACAGTTCATTGCGTGCAGAAGACATCAAATGCAAAAGAGAGGACCACAGCTCTTTCTGCCCCTTATATCTTAGTCAGGCCACCTGCCCTGGCAATAATTTGGGTCTCCTCCGTACAACAGAAAACAAGATGAAATGATAGCAGATATGCCCTTTGAAATTCTGCAAAATCACTGTCTTATCCTTGAATGTTTGAATTTTCAATGGGATATGACATAGGCCCAAGTCGAGAGAGAGAGAGAGAGAGAGAGAGAACATACACATTACTATGATCATATAGATTATAAAAATACAGTTTATCTTTATTTCCAGTTAAGTGTTTATTATGACTTGTCCAGGCATGATGGTGCATGTCTATAATATCAGTACCCTGGAGGCTGAGGCAGGAGGATCACTGAATTCCTGACCATGATAGGCCAAAAGGGCTACATAATAAGATCAGGGCCACCTGAACTGCATAGTAACACTCTGTCTCAAAAAAAGACTTGTTAAATGATAATTTTGCCTTGAGTGCTATAAAAATGAGATTATGTTACATTGTCCATTATTTTCTAGCATTGTACTGTCTCAGAATCCTAACAATAATTATGCACATAAAGATATTAATATGTGTTTAATAATCATTATTATTAATTACCAAGTAAAGACTTAAAATTACCTGGCACCTACTAAGTATTGAGTAAATCTTTATTGTTAAATGAAATAAGTTGGTTAGTGATTGAAAGGAAGCTATATGAGCTGCAATTAACCAGGTCTGGGAAGAAGTCACTAGCATAATCGCAATTAATGAGAAACTAAAGAGCCCAGTTCCTTCAGAGCTATCTGTAAGGAAGATGGGTTTATTAAGAACCTTCTCAAGATCATACACTGCTTTAGGTTCATTAAGTTTCTTATTCACTCTTCACAAAACTCTTTCAAGATACACATTATACTTTTTCTACATATAAGGAAATTAAAGTTCAAAGAAATTAAGTTGCCAGAGATAAAAATCTAGCCTAGACTTTAGACCTTGGAAGCTTGTAGTACATACTTTATTACATGTAGAATTGATTTTAGATTTTTTTTTAAAAAGACAAAAGGCTTATCCTAAATAATTTAGAATTATTAAGCATTTCAGAATTTGTCAAGACCAGATTATATTCTAGGGATACCTAGGGACATTGATTTTCTTTAAAATTTTCTGAAAAGAAAATGAATTTACATACCCTTTAAAACTGCAGAGCAGAGGTTTAGCTCAGAGGTCCTGTGTCTCTTTGCAAGGACAAGGTTATGAGTTCAGTCCCTGGTACTACAAAACAAAAACAAAAATCCCTGCAGTAAAATGTACGTAATTTTTTCTTGCTGATGTATAGATATAATAAGTCTGTGTTCTAATTCCCCAGAAATAATTTACATGATCTTTCAAACCTGTTGGAACTATCTTTATGGTCAGTAAAACGATAACACATTGATTTAACCTTTTACAGTCATTTCCATGTAGTATCATTTTTATTTTTTGAGCCATATTATAAATAATATAGAAGTGATAATAATATGATATAGTTTTATTTAAGAAATAGTAAAAGTCAGAACACTGCAAACCTGATATGGCCTGTATTTAGGTATCCCCAAAGCATCATTGTTCATAGGTGAAACTCTTTGGAAGTGGCTGGATCTAGGCTGTATGAATATGAATTAAGAGTATGTCATCTCCTGATTGGTTCCCTAGCTTGATTAGCATGATTCTGAGAGTGACTGAATGGATTTAATGAAGAGGGAAGCCCCACCTGGGTGTGGGTGGCACAAATCAACAGGCTTATAGTCTAGATAGAGTAGAAAGGGACAGAAGGAAGACAGATTCTCTGCCTCACTGCTTTCAGACTGCCCTGCCATGAACTGTTTGTTTGTCCTTTGCCACACTCCTGTACCATGCTGCCCTGCCCTGCAGCCAGCTGACTGTGGACTTAAGTCTCTACAAACAGCTGAAATAAAACTTTCCTCCTTTTACTTGTGCTTGTTAGGTGTTTTGTCCCAGCACTGAGGAATTGAGTGAAAACATGTCCTTCAAAAGCAACTAGTTACTTACTGACTCTTCGGCTTGACCCTGGAACTCTCAAAATGAAGATTCCAGATTGAATATGCATCGTGAATAGATCCTGGCTAATCACTCCTTCTGGTTTTTTATCTTATACTTCTACCATCAAACCCCAAAATACTGAAAATCTTGACATCTTAAAATCTTCATAAAAGCAGCTATGTTTTTTCCGCTCTCATTGTAAATATTTCATTTGTGGATTTGTAAAGCAATAATACAAGCCTAATAAATTTCTTTTTACTTTTTCGAGTCAGGGTACTGCTTTGTAGTTCAGGTTGACCCTGCAGTCATTATGTAGCCCAAGCTGGCCTCGAATTCACGGCAGTCCTCCTGCCTCTGCCTCCTGAGTGCTGGGATTACAGGCATGAGTCACCATGCCCAGCTCCCAGTAAATTTCTTACTTCTTTATCACCAGTTTCTTTCTGCCCCCTTTATATATGCATTTTCCTTAAGCACTTGTTCACTTAAAAATATATTAAATTTTGCTATCTGTACATTCTGAAGGATGAAATAACACTGTCTTACAGCATCCTTTTAGCAACACGCAATGTTCTGAGTTCCTTTGCAAAATACACCATGATAAAGTCTTTCCTGTTGGATGACTAACTGGATAGGAATTTCATATTTCCTCTTTGTCTTCCCAGAATTCATTGTGCATTCACCTATTTTAGAGTTTGAAAAAATAGCATCTCTGAATCATCTGAGAATTCAGTCAGAGCTTTTACTGTCTCTGCATTCATCTTCAGATTTGTCTAATAATTTTGAAAACTGCCATCCATTTTTTTTAACACAGTGGGCAGAGAATGAAAAATTCAGAATTCTAAAATGTGTTCATTGAAAGCTGCAAATAAATAAAACTAAACCAGCCATGGTAAACATACTTATAATTCAAAATAACTATAGGCAGCGTGATATGAAAACTGAAGCATGATAAAATAATGATTTCTTTAGAATAATGATGTATTTTAACTATCACTATTCTATTAATCTTAATTACTTGATTTTTTAGCATATCTGTTAAAAATAATGAATAATGACTAATTCTAAGGATAATGAAATAAGAAAATACTTAAAATATAAAAAATTAAGATTCCCTAAGATATCATTGTGTCAATTTATATATATCTGATAAGATTCATATAGTAGTTGCAAAACAATTTTATTGTTAACTATTTAATGAATAGTTTTTTGTTGTTCTTCGTTGAAAGATCTGTAAGAAAGTGTAAGATATAAAATATCAGTCATTACAAAGGAAGCTGCCCAAAAAAGAAACTCGAGTATTACAGTTGAAACTAGGGCCCAGGATGTAGCTCAGTGGTTCCAGTGCCTGCCTCACAAGCACAAGATTTTGAGTTCTATTCCCAGTACTACTACTACTACTAATAATAATAATAATAATAATAATATAAATAAATAAAATTGAGCCTTGTTGACCCTGAAGATACACTGAGGTTTAAGAAACTGGATTCCTTAAGTTTATTTCACAACTAAGCTGTTTACATTTCCCTTCTCTGACCCTAGTGAAAAGGTTAACCATAGTAATTCATTCCAGAATAATAATAATTTGACCAAATAAGACACTCCTTAAGGATCAAAGTGTATCATTATACTAATTCACTTATCTGCTTAATCTAGTGAAACTTTTGCTTTTAAAAAATAGAAAATAATATCATACCTAATATAACAGATAATTGGACATCTGAATAGGCCATTTTATTTAAAAAGCCTTCTCTTTGGTGGTTATTATTCATGGAATAAATACACAAACTTTTGTGGTTAAGATTAAGTAGGTACAAATTAACACATGTCATGTACTGGTATAAATTCCCAATGTTGAATGCAATTGTGATGTGTATATAAAATGTGCCAATAAAGAGTTCAATTTAAAAAGATTAGGTACTTAATTCAAACAGATTACTCAAGTACTTTGTAGGTAATTTCATTTAAATTGAGGCAGGGCTTTTTAAGCCTGGGAAAGCCCCTTTTCTCTTTCTCAATCAAGAGATTATATGGGAGAAAATAGGACAGTGTACATATGGGAGTTGTAGGGAGGTGACAGAAGGCAGCATTGCTGTACGTTGAAGACAAGCATACCGGATGTGAAGGCAGTTGAAGAGGAAGCGGGGTTTTGGAAGTGTTCCTGAAAAGCACCCGAACCTGACTTAGGTCTGTTCTTTGAAGGAGGCGGTGGAAGTGGACAGCATGACTAGACTGAAACCTCAAACTGAGGCTTCATAAGTACCTCCCCTAAATACTTGATAGTTGAATGAGTGTGTTAACCCATCTGAAGTCAATCTAGGATTAAAATTCTAGAAGAGTCTGGAGTTTAGTTGGCTGCTACCCTTCCTATGGGTCTTTCTTAGAGGAAAAATTAGTGTTATCAGCAAATATCTGTCAACACGTAGAATCCCTACATTTTACAAGGAAAAACAGTTATTTCGGTACTTTAGGAATATGAAATATGTATAAATCCATTTTATATCTACCCATTTTTGAGAAACTTCTATCTCCTTTAGAAGAAGCTCCTACACATAAACTCTATGTGAAAGAGTCAAAAAATCAATCACTTGAAAGCTCTAGAGAGTAGACAGAAATCAGACAAATTTTACAAGGCATCAAACCTTGGAAGAAGTGACCCTTACAGAGTACAATTCTCATTTGTTTTGCACTTTTGCCATATGGGTAAGTGTGACAAAATTAAAGTTCTGGAGGAAAACTTACTATCCTTCTTTCTGGATAAGGCAGGGAAAGGGGATCTGAGCAACCATGGTCACAGGAGCGTGGGGAGTGAAGCCAGCTAGTGAGAGAGCTGGGGATAGAAATTCCAAATGGCATACACTGGATAGGCTTTGCCTGGATCTCTGTGTGTCCAGAGCAACAAAAAGCAGTCTGAAGTGTCATCTGAGACTCTCTCTGCCCACTGAACATTAGTGAGCTTTGGGTTTAATCACCTATTAAAAATATTAGCATAAAAAAAAAAAAACACATTAGCACAAGGCCAGGGATGTAGCCCAGTAATGCCAGCACCTGCCTCAGAAGCATAAGGTCCTGAGTTCAGTCCCCTATAAAATGCACACGCACACACACGCATATACATTAATACAGAAAGATATAACAATGCAAAAGTCTTACAATGCAGTATACCCAGTATCCAGGATATAATCTAAATTATTAGCCTGGAAATGCTCACTACTTTTCAAAAGCAAAGACAAGATATCAACCCCAAAACCATCCAGATGTTGAAATTATCTGACAATGACTTTAAAACAACTGTTAAAGACTACATAAAGTAAAGCAGTATGTGTATATGGCTAAAAAGAAATCGCAGCAAAAATAAATATAAAAATGAACAAATGGAACTTTTAAGATGAAAAAAAAAATCAAATTAAAAATGTAGTTTTTGGTTGGGCTTAATAGCAAAATCATGACAGAATTGGTCTGTCATCTGCAAGATGGAGAATATTACTCAACTTTCCCTAGTCAAGGAAATACTTCAAACCCATAACTCAAACAGAAGTGTAATTTGACTCATGGTTTCAAGGTTTCATTCTGTGATCTGCTTGCTGCCTCCAAGGCAGACCCATCATAACAGAAAGACTAACCTGCTGGAGTAGAGGGACAGCGCCAGAGAGGAAACGGTCAGGGACCAGCTACAGTGCACCCCTGTCATGGCTCCATGACCCATCCAGACACACCCAGAAGTGTGCTTTACCAATCCCCTGCAGGCTCTCAAGCAAATCAAATTGACAATGCAATTTATTTGTCATGTAGAGTTAAAACAAACTAACCAACCTAAAGAAGAACAGATAATAGTAGGGGGAAAAAATGGAAACTCAAGTACTGACAAAACAATATAAAGAGTAACAAAGCTCCAAAAGAAGAAGAGATGATGAGGAAAAAAAGAAGAGCTAATAATAATGACCAATACTTTTCAAATTAGGAAAACATTTACACACTAAATCCTTGGACCGGATGAGTACAGAGTATATCATGCATGATAAGTATGAAGCTACATCATGGTCAAACAGAAAATCTTAACAGAGAGACATGACACATTGCATAGATGAACAGTGTGAATGCTCATGGTCTTCACAGAAAACAAAGGAGTAACATCTTTAAAGTAAAAAATAAACTATCCATTCCAGATCCAATAAAAATCTTTTGAGAGGAAAAGTAGGTCTGACCTCTTAGGCAGTGGTTGGTTATATATTTACACAGCAATTGAAACTATGGGCTCTGGAGACAATCTGGGTTTGAATTTTGGCTTGGAGGCCTCTGTGATTGTGGATAAATTACATAAATACTCGGGCTCAATTTCCTTATGTATTTTATTAATAGATATTGTATTGAGCGACCTAAATTAGTGAATAATCATGAGTAATGAGAGAATGCTTCTTGAGCACTTAGTACTTGCTTGGCCTATGGTAATAGGAAATATTGGTTATTATTTATTTATACATATTCTTAGCTTTTGTAGCAAATGTAGCCAACCTTAATGGAAATTGATGTTTTCTATTTTCTGTTTAATTTTTTTTCCAACTTGAGAGAGATTGCCTGTTACTTGAGATGAAATCACTCAGTACTGTGAAAGAGAAATCATCTTGCTGCTCCATTTCCTTTTACAAAGATAGTAGGAAGCTCTCACTTTTAGTATAAGTGATGAGAGGGGAAAACAAGTTCTTCCTCTTAACAAATAACTTTAGCCCCTCATTAAGCAAAACTTCTATAATGTGAAATTTAATCCAATCATCTCTTTGCCCCAGATTATGCTCATTTATATGCCTTTCTTATTTTTTGCTTTTGTTTTTCTCAAGGTGTTTTGGTAACTGGAATTTACCTAGTTGGAGGCAGACTTCTGACTGAAATGTGAATGTTTAAAAACCTAAGGCAGTTTCTTGCATTTGAAATAGAAGTTAGAGATATCAGAGTAGGTAAGGAGAATCAGCTAGGGATGTTACTTCTCTGTCAGTTCAATTTGAGTGTTTTTTATTTTGTTTTTTTGTTTTCATGGGGTATCAGGGATCGAACTCAGGACCTTGCAGTTACCAGCAAGGTGCTGCACCACTGAGCTATGTCCCTGGCCCTCCATTTGAGTTGTAATATTAATAAACGGTCTTAAAATATTTTCTGGAACTTCGTTTCTGCACTTGCTTTGAACAGTAGTGGTGCACATTGTCCATTACTTGGAGCTTTTTAAAATATGACTACTGAAAAGGAAACAATCTTCAAACAAAGAGATAATCTCCTATATATCTAAAGTCATATAATTATGTTATTCTCTATTCTATTTGTTGGAATGCCTAAGATGTAATTTTATGCTCATTCAAATTAACTATTTTAACTGTACTGAAGCATCTTATTAAGACAGTGCCTAAGAGATTATGGATGTAGATACTTATCATAGAAATTTTATAATGGGAAGAAATTAGAAACAGTGTAGCTGCTATCATTAGAAAATATTTAAGTAAAATAGGACCCAGCCATACAATGTAATACTATGCAGACATGAAAAATGATATTATAATGGTGGAACTATCAGGCAGGAGTAATGGAGCAATAAAGAACTTCATCAAACCCCAAAGGAGATAAACCCAAATGCCCAGGAATATAATAGTGGCATGGCAAAGTGCCCGACATATTGTCTTAAATGACAAGTATATGCTAATATGAAAGATGTAGAATGAAACAATAATGTTCTAAATATAGTTACAGTATTTTCACATAGAAAAATTATAGAAGAAAAAAGGGATGCTACAACTCTGTAATAATTAAAAATCCATGATTAAGGGAGGTGAATATAGGTTCCAAAACCAGTGTCATAGCATGATCATAGAAAATTCATGAGAAAATATACATAGAATGAAAGAAAAAAAATCATGAATTAACTATCCTAAAATAGTAATGATTATTCGCTCTAAGTTGTATCAGATACATTAATTTTCCTTTTTTGCATTCTGTATAAAATATTTTTGCAACAAATATGAACTTTAATTATTAAACATTGAAGTCATCCTAACAATTAAGTGAAATTGGTAATTACAAACTATAAAGTTACATATTTTCATGACTTACAAATATACAAATTATAATCCTGTTACATATAAACAAAATATACTAGAGTACATTGGGAACATCAGAACTTAAAGTAAAATACTGTATTTATTATATATGTTACAAAAGAAGCACTTTAAGTATAAACACATACATATAGATGACACTTTTTTCACAGCTAGTTTTACATGCCACCAAATACATTGGCAGGTCAATAAAAATTTTTCCTTAAATCTTGGTTCATGCAAATTTCAATGAAAAGATAGATTTAGAAAGTCCTTCCCTTTTATGAATAATGCTTTCCTTTTCCTCTTGCTTGAAGTGAAAATATAGAGCTCTTTAGTCTTTTTTTTAAAATTGGTACATTTTAGATCTCCATAATGATAGCATCTATCATAGGGATTTGTACCTGTGTGTGATATATCTTGCTACTTTTTTTCCCCATTCCCCTTTAGTCTTGTTTGTTTCTTTGTTTATTTTGGAAACAGGGTTGGAACTCAGGACCTTATGCATGCCAGACAGGCACAGTGTCACTGAGCTATATCCCTGGCCCATTAGTCTTTAATAGTTGATTTGTACCTGAGATTTTTGGAAAAGCCATACCTGGTAAAAATTATTTGATTTAGATTCCGTGATTATTGAAAAAATTGCCTTCAGACCCTGTGTAGATCTGCAGTTGATCCCCAAATATATTTTCATATATTTGGAGATCTATAGTATTTCTCACTTTTCAGGATATTCAGTAAACATAATTTATTAATATTTGATTAATAATTCTTCCCCATGATTGGAATTGAATACAAAGGTATTTAAGACTTGAGAGAGGTTTCAAAAATCATGAAACTTAAAAATAAATGTAGGCCATAAATTGTATTTTTATGGAAATTTATATTATCCTTCAAACCACTTTCATTTTATTTTTATCCTCAGCCTACAAAATAGCTATTCCATCTTTTCTGAAAGATCCTACTAAATTTATATTTTACTCTTTTTTTAGTACAATAATTAAATATAAGGATTTTGACTTCAGACCTGAAATACAGTACCAGCTATGTCAGCTATTAACTATATTACTTTATTCAAGGTGCCTACTAAATCTCTACAACAATTTTGTTCTCTCTTCTGAATATTAAATAGGATAATTCATGTAAAATACCATGAAATCTAAGCTTCTCCAATTATTGTATTTATAAAATCTGACAGATATTGTCATTAATTATCTACCTTTATATATAATCTGCTTATTATTCATTCTGTATCAACTTTTGTTCCATTTAAATGTATTATCGTAGTTGTTCAAAATGCTGCAAAAACTACTGCTTTGTAGTTTTCTTGCACAGACTGTAGGGGAAGTTATTTAGCATAAATTATTCTGTTGGTCAGTTTATTTGTGTGTCTTAAAATGTCATTTTATTCATATGAAAATATATCAGGGCCACCAAAATATGGACCAGTGCTTATCCACATAAAATTACATATATAAATATATCACCTATATATGTCATGTTATATGTATGTTTCTGAAGATCAAGGATCTGGGCACAGTTTAGCTGGATCTCTTGGCTCATGAAATTACAGTGAGGCTATTCCAAGACTACAGTCTAAACTGAAGACTTGTCTGAGGGAGGGTCCTCTCCAGACGCTCACATGAGCTCCTCACTGGGCCATCACAGTGGCAGC
>PVIR01009432.1:36823-53366 GCA_004026965.1 Petromus typicus | reverse complement strand
GCTTGCGAGACAGGCGCCAGAACCACTGAGCTAACTCCCCGGCCCTACAATTTTATTTCTAACTCATTATTACTCTTGTAAAGGAAAATTATTGTACATGCCTTTCTTATATTTCATATTCCAACCTGTTGCATCTATTCTAAAACTCTTTAGTTGATCATCCTAGATTTTCTAAATATATAGTTGTAACTGAAGATAGTTTCCCAATATTTGTACAGCTCAGGCCTTTAATTGGCATATGCATGATTTTGGGATACACAAAGATGTTACACAGAGGTTTTTGAGCAGGCATGTTATCAGTACCTAGGTCCTCAGAGTGTACGGTCCTGTATCTCTTCATCTCATAACTGAGAAGTCACTCTGTGGTAATGAGACTCAGGATTAAAGCAGTAGTGTAAAGCAGCTTTGCAGTAGTGTGTATATGCTAGTTTTCTATCCCAACTCTTGTCACAATTCAAGAAACTGAGTCCCAGTGAGATTTCTCACACTCAGAGGATTCTAATTTCATTCCTTTTTTTTTTTTTTTTTTTTTGGTTTTTTGAGACAGGGTCTCGCTTTGTGGTTCAGGCTGGCCCTGAGCTCAGCCTCCAACTCACATCACAATCCTCCTGCCTCTGCCTCCCGAGTGCTGGGATTACAGGCGTGAGCCACCACGCCTGGCACTGTGGTATGTGGTACTGGTTGCTGCTGGGTGTGGGTCTCCACACCCAGTATTGTTATGTGGTTACTGGGGAATTGAACCCGGGCCCTTGCGCTTGCAAGACAGGCGCCAGAATCACCGAGCTAACTCCCCGGCCCCTAATTTCATGAGTTCATGAGTTCATGTCAGTTATGAGTTTAGAATTTTTTAGATGATTCTAATTTTTAAATATGTAATTGGGATCAAGAAACTCAGTTTATTATCAGCCTTCAGTAGTCCTTTTATACTTACTTGTTGGCTTGACTAACTTCTTAGGATTATCCACTTCTTTCACATCTCCATCTCATTACCAGAGGTTCCTCCCTGCTATCATTACGATTAGCTTATGCCCATTTTATTCATGAAGTAATTGTGAAACCGAGGACAGTTTTCCCTTCTTGGGCTTTACCCCTGACCCTCTGGTTTTAATTCCACTCAGCTGCATTTCAACTGAGAGCATTCCAACTGTTGAAAGTAGAAGATATAAAGTACTTTATAGTTTAGGCTCGAAAAACACAAAATTAAACTCTGCCATATTCATTGGTCAAAGTGAACTGTTATGGTTTAGATACAAAATGTCCCCCCAAGTCTTGTGTGTTTAGAAGTGAAGGCACCACACTTTCAGTGGATCCTCTACAGAAGGGTTGCTAGAGACCGTGAAGTTAGTTAGAAGTTAATATACAGAGAAGGAGTGAGCTCTCAAGGAAAGTAGCACAAAACAATAGAGATGTCAGAATTGTGGTTGGAGGCCAAGCTGACAAGAGCCAGGCCACAGAAGGGATATGCAATAGACAGGTCTGTGAGATAAACAGCGGTTTGAGGTTGTACCGTGATTAGCGCCACCTGGTCCAGTGGGCCCAGCTAGACGTCATATGCACAGCAGAGTGACCAGTACCTGTACTGACCTGGACCTATACTCGCCTCCCTTTTCAAGAATTTCTTTGATCTTCCCACATACCCTGGCTATGTGACTTATTTCCCTGTTGTATCAATACTAGCTAAGCAGCTCTATTTGTAATCTTATAGGTTGACTGTAGTTTGACCCACATTGTACCCACATTGTGATTTTTCTGTGTAGATTACCCCTGACAAAGAGCCTCAGTGGCCCACCTTTCTGAGACCCCTCCTGTCTCTTAGAGCCATCTCTCAATAAGACTTTCTTACCCTTAAGCTTCTTTGTCCTTTGGGATTCATTCTTCTGTACTCAGGGAACATAGACTTGGCGCATCTGATGTCTCGTAGGTTGGGAGTTATATTTTTCCTAAATTGAGTTCAGTAGCTAAATATGCCATTAGGGAGATGAGGCCTGGTTGTAAATGGGGTCACTGGGGGCCTGACACTGGCTATATTTGTGTCTGTCTCCCCCACCCACCCACTTCCCTGCCTCATGTGTTGAATAGCTTTCCTCCACCTGCCCCTTCCACCAGCCATTCCTGCCGTGGAGCCAGCCAACCATGGACGAAAATCGTGAGCCAACATAACCCTCTCCTCCCTGAAACTATGGGTGTTGGATATTTTATCTCAGTAATAGGAAGTGACTAAGACACAAACTAGAGGACCAGCCCAGGTCCAAAGAACGGGAATAGAACTACACACTCTGGATCACATGGGGGATCATCACAAGTTAAACTTCTCTTCATGAAGGTGGTTTTAAAGCACAGAGGAAATATGAACTTGTGAAAGTCGGATAGCACGAAAGTTAGTTTTAGTACTGAAGTTGACAAAGTTGTATTTAACTTGGCTATCTTTGCTCATGGCACTTTTGCTTCTTCTTCAAGTTCTAAAGTAGTCCCAATTCCAAAAAAACCCCAAGCCATCCTTTTCACTGTGATTCCTTTTTGGTGCAACCTACATAAGACAGTAAACAAGTCAGAGGTGGTTGGTTCACATATACAACACTCTTTGTGGCCTTTGCAACTATCATCAGTTTTGGAGAAAAAGCATATAAATTTCCATTCTATTATAATTCTTTATTTTCATCCTGTATGTAATTTGTAAATTACAAATGGACATTCTTCTAATCTCATATCTTGAAAATATGATGATAAAATAGCCAACATTTTGACATTTTTAGACGGCAACAGTAGGAGTTATAGGCACATGTCCGAAGAGACTATTTCCTTCCATTTCTTTGAGGTTAAAAAAAAAAAAATCCAGCTAAGTGCTTCTACACATTTTAAAGTCCTGAAATAGTCACCAATTTTTTTCAAATCATCTGAGTCCACTTGCAGTACTATAACAAGATTCCTTATACTGGGTCATTTATAAACAACAGAAATTTATTACTCATAGTTTGGGAACTGGGAGGTCTAAGATCAAGAGACCAGCAGACTCGGTGTCTAGTAAGAATTCTGCTTCATAAATAATCCTTTCCTGTGTGTCCTCACATGGTGGGAGGGGCTAAGATCTCCCTTGGGTTCTCATCAGGGCACTAATAGCATTCATTCGGGTGGGTCCACATGGTTTAATTACTTCCTAAGTGAGAGCACTGGGGATTGGGTTTGAACATATGAATTTCAGAAGGACATAAGCATTCAAACCAAAGCAATTATGAAAGTCTCAGAATCACAAGTAGACGAGTCACTTACCTACATTTGCTAGGCAGTGTGTGTACAAGGTATATAGTAGAGAGAGCATTTAATTAGTAGAGATGTTTTTTCTTTCTTTTTTTTTGAGACAGAGTCTTGCTTTGTAGTTCAGGCTGGCCCAGAACTCACAGCAATCCTCCTGCCTTTACCTCCAGAGTGCTGGGATTACAGGCATGAGCCACCACGCCCGGCACTTGGTATATGGTACTGATTGCTGATGAGCAAGAGTCTCCACGCCCGACCTTGCTGTATGTGGTTACCGGGGAGCAAACCTGGGCCCTTGTGCTTGCAAGACAGATGCCGGAACCACTGAGCTAAACCCCCATCCCTTTCTTTTTCCTTTCCCTTTGCTAAGAAGTTTATAAAGAATGGAAGTTCCATGGAATATATAGATAACTCATGTCTAGTATTTGGACAAGACAATTTTTATTTTATGTGTTCTTCCATTTCATTAAAACCTTTGCCCAAACCAAGAAAATGGCTTGGTATTCATTTTTAAAATCCAAATTTAAAAGCTAGGAAGAACATTTTGCTGTTGTCATTGTTCCTGCAATTTGAGACCTTACTCTGACAGATTGCAGAAAGCGTGATTGTTGATAGAACTCACCAGGTTCTCTCTGTAGTCTTAGGGGCCAACCCATCTGTTCAAAGTTTTCTCTTTTGTTTACCAACAAGATATTCGGCTTGTTACTTCAGAATCAGAAAATATAACTTTACTGTGTCATAGAACAATCAAATAATAGAAACAAGAATGCCTGTTAGGGGCCAGAGATTTAGCTCAGTGGTTCCAGCACCTGCCTGGCAAATGCAAATTCCTGAGTTCAATGCCGGGCATGGTAACTCACACCCACCAGCAATCAGTACAATATACCACAGTGCCAGGTGTGGTGGTGGCCCATGCCCATAATCCCAGCATTTAGGAAGCAGAGGCAGGAGGATTGCTGTGAGTTGGAGGATAGCCAGGGCTACATAGTGAGCTCAGGGCCCGCCTGAACTACGTAGCAAGGCCCTGTCTCAAAAAAACTTTGGAAGGGGCCGGGGAGTTAGCTCAGTGGTTCCGGCGCCTGTCTCACAAGCGCAAGGACCCGGGTTCGATTCCCCGGTAACCACATAACAATGCTGGGTGTGGTGACCCACGCCCAGCAGCAACCAGTACCACATCCACAGTGCCGGGCGTGGTGGCTCACGCCTGTCATCCCAGCACTCGGGAGGCAGAGGCAGGAGGATTGTGATGTGAGTTTGAGGCTGAGCTCAGGGCCAGCCTGGATCACAGAGCGAGACCCTGTCTCCAAAAACCTAAAAAAAAAAAAAAAACTTTGGAAAAAAAAAAAAAGATGCCTGTTACTTCACATTAATTTTTGTGGTGATGCCCAACCTAATTTAGTAGCAAGTGTTTCATTGTGAATACTGATGTCTTTGGGAAAGATGAAAAGACTCTTGACTGGGTAGAAGTACAGTACTTGCCTTTCTCATCTTGAACTTGTGGGATTTAATTGCACAAGCACAGCTTCAGCTTGTACTATCCAACCTCTAGATCTTTGCTGCAATTTGTACAATATGTTGTTTTGATGGCTTACTTCTTTAATTTAGTATATGAGTTCTGTGTTGTATTAAAGCAATAGTTGCTTAGCCTGCTTTTGCAAAGCTGTGTAAGTCTTGCTGGCACAGGTATTATCATTGATTTTATTATCTGAACTATTAGAAAACATGGTTACAGTATTAAAAATTAAACTGGCACTATCTTCATACAAAGCACAAGGTTTAATCTATAGACAAAGTCATAGGCTGTCACAACAGGTAAATTGCTCACTGTAGCTGCATCCCTCTGAGGATGGCAGCACTGGGAGATCCCTTACTTTCAATTACTCATCAAGGTAGAAAACAGCAGCCTGAGGTTTGGGGCTGAAAATCAGCGATTCTGGAAGTTGCTGATTATTTTGGTTATAACAGATTTATGGTGTTTCCCTCAGCTGTGTGTATGTCTGTGTGTGTGTGAGATGTCACATGAATTTTGTGCCTTTTCATGGACGTTCTGTTTTGGAAGGAAGGTTACCAGGAATCAAACTCAGGACCTTGAACTTGCCAGGCAGGCAAAGTGCCACTGAGCTAAATCTCTGGCCCCTCCTTGGAACTTCTTTTTTTTTTTTTTAGGTTTTTGGAGACAGGGTCTCGCTTTGTGGTTCAGGCTGGCCCTCAGCTCAGCCTCAAACTCACATCACAATCCTCCTGCCTCTGCCTCCCGAGTGCTGGGATTACAGGCGTGAGCCACCACGCCCGGCACTGTGGTATGTGGTACTGGTTGCTGCTGGGTGTGGGGTCTCCCAGTATTGTTATGTGGTTACCGGGGAATCGAACCCGGGTCCTTGCGCTTGCGAGACAGGCTCCGGAACCACTGAGCTAACTCCCCGGCCCCCCTCCTTGGAACTTCTACACTGGAACTTTTATTTCATATCTTCAGCACATTGGAGATTGAACTCAGGTCTTCTGCATAGAAGGCAAGCTCTCTACTACTGAGCTACATTCCTACCCTTTTAAAATTTATTTTTTACAGTTCTGGTGATTGAATTTAGGGCCATCAAAATGAGCTAGATCTCCTGTCCTTAAAATTTTCTAAAATATGTTTTAAATTAATTCATACTGGGGATTAAAGCCCTACTACTGAGAATACACCCTAGCCCTTTTTAGTTTTACTTTGTAACAAGGTCTTGCTAAATCACTCAGGCTGAGCTGCAACTTGAAATTTCTCAGCCTTGGCCTCCCCGAGCATTGGAATCACAAGTCTGGGCCACCACACCCAGTGACTTTTCTTTTTTTAAATGATCTAATAAACTTTTTTTTTTTTTTTTTTTTTTTGGAGACAGGGTTTTGCTTTGTAGTTCAGGCTGGCCCTGAGATCACTATGTGAGTTAGAGGTGAGCCTTGAACTCACAGTAATCTTTCTGCTTCTGCAAGTGCTGGGATTACAGACTGCACTGTGGTATGTGGTACTGATTGCGGTGAGTGTGAGTGACCACGCCCAGCATGTTGTATGTGGTTACCAGAATCGAAGTCAGGAGCTTGCACTTGTAAAGCAGGTGTTGGAACCACTGAGCTAAATCCCCAGCCCTTTTCTTTGTGTCTGATCTAGTTCTTTGCTCAGGACACAAAGGACCAGAGAAGAATTTCTTAGAGACCCCAAAGCCAGTAACTCCAGACTTTTTATTTTTTTTTTTCTTGTCTTAGTAAGGTGTTTCTTAGTATCTGAGGTATTTTTAACTGGGCCCTTCTCACTTCTCACCTTATTCAAATGCTGTCATTCATGAAGACTGTTTCTCTTTGGGGATGACGTCCTTAGCTCCCTTGGGCTCCGACACTGACTGCCTTCCCGCACACGGACTCTCCTTTATTTGGTCTTTTTTCTGATACACACTGAGGGCTTCCCTTCTCGCTGTATAGTGCTCAAACAAAAGGATACAGGGTAGAAACTTGACTACAAAACACGACTATCTCACAGTCAGAGTAAAAATGGTCTCCTGAAAATTTTAATCATGGGTGTCTGTGTGTCCATGTAGATGTGTGTGTAACTGGATAGTTGCACTACAAAATGCGCCCCTACCCTGCACCTGCCCCAGTGCTGGGGGTCAAACCCAGAACCTTGAGCATGCTACACAAGTGCTGTGCCAGTGAATTACACCCTGAGCCCTGTCTTTTTAAAATCTACATTTTGTACTGTTTTAATTTTTATGCGATAGTAAATGATGTCTTTTTTTTTGAGACAGGGGTGCTTTGTGGTTCAGGCTGGCCCTGAGCTCAGCCTCAAACTCACATCACAGCAATCCTCCTGCCTCTGTCTCCGGAGTGCTGGGATGACAGGCATGAGCCACCACGCCCGGCACTGTGGTATGTGGTACTGATTGCTGCTGGGCATGAGTCTCCATGCCCAGTATTGTATGTGGTTACCAGGGATCGAACCCGGGTCCTTGCGCTTGTAAGACAGGCGCCGGAACCACTAAGCTAACTCCCCAGCCATTAAATGATGTCTTTTTAAAGTTTATGCTATAGGTGAAACATAAAAGCAAATATTGTACCCTGTAATGTTTCAATACACATATAGATTGTCATGTTTAAAGATACTTTTCTCCTGGAACATTTATCACTTCTTTATTATGAAAACTTTCAAAATCCTTGCTCATAACATTTTGAAGGGTACAGCACATTGTTATTTGTAGTCATCCAACTGTGACTCACTATCATTGATGAACCTTTCCCCATCCTACTCTCTCAAGCAATGTATTATTTATGCAAAAACATAAAAAATTAATAAAGTTGAATGGATGTATATATGCACAAGCAAAAGCAAAAAGGAAAAGGAAAAATAAAAAATATTTACATTTGAATAATGGAAGATAACTTTTTAATTTTTATTTATTTATTTTAAAATTAATTATTATTATTACTTTTTGAGACAGGATCTCGCTTTAGTAATTCAGGCTGGCCCTGAGCTCAGCCTTGAACTCACAGCAATCCTCCTGCCTCTGACTCCCGAGTGCTGGGATTACAGCCGTGAGCCACCGTGCCTGGTGCTGTGGTATGTGGTACTGATTGCTGATGGGCATGAGTCTCTACCTCTAGCATTGTTGTAAGTGGTTATTGGGGATTGAACGTGGGCCCTTGCACTTGCAAGGCAGGTACTAGATCCACTGAGCTAAACCCCGGCCCTTTTTTAGTTTTTTCAGACAAGGTCTTGCTTTGTAGTTTAGGCTGGCCTTGAGCTCACTATGTAACCCAGGCTAGCCTCAAGCTGACAGCAATCCTTCTGAGTGCTGGGATTACAGGCATGAGCCACCATACCTGCCTCGCCTTGCAGTTTTTCACTTCATGCTTTTAACGTCCCAAGACCACCATGCTATGAGGAAGTATAGGAATGTGGGTTGAACTGTGGTTTACACAAAACTCACAGGGTGAAGTCATCAGTCCTAGAACCTGACATGACCTTTTTTGGAAATAGTGTCTTGAAGGAAATTATCAAGTTAAAATGAGTCAATAGAATAAATTCTGATCCTGATAAAGTGACTGTATTCTGATAAATATGGGAATTTAGGTATAAGAATGGTGCTTGGACATACCAAAGATTATGAAGCAAGCACTGGAGGTTAAGGAGGATCCCGGAGCACTTCTTCACAGCCCTCAAAAGGATCAATCTTGACAACATCTTGGATTGTCACCACCAGGCTTGTGAGACGGTGAATGTCAGAGCCATTGTGTAAGCTTCTGAGTTTGTACAGTTCCTTACTGTGGCCCTGGGGAAGTAATACAACAAATAGTTTGACCTACTAGAAAGTAAAGGTTGTGTTAGTTTGCTAGGACTGCCCTAGAAAGTACATGGACTGGCTGGCAGAAACAATATAAATTTATCATGTCACAGTTATGGAGGCTAGAATCCTAAGATCAAGGTGTTGGCTTCTCCAGAGGCCTCTTCGTGGTTTGCAGAAGATCATCTTTCTCTGTGTCCTCATTTGGTTTCTCCTCTGTGTATATCTGTGTCCAGTTTTCATCCTCACTGATCTTCCAAGTGCTATGACACGAGTGAGAACAGCAGAACTGTCCATCCAATCCAGAGCCTAACAAGAAGAAGTCACCACTATTTTAAGCCACTGAGTTTTCGCACATGGTCACTTACCCAGCAGTGTATAACCAAAACAACTCCTTTTCACATAAACTCTACTCCAGGCCCAGGTCTGTTACACTCTAGTTAATGATAGGTTGCATGTAAAATGGATTGTTTAGTCAGCTATTTCATTATTACCACTCAAAGGGAAGTCAGTCCTAACTTATTAATTTAAAATGAATAGACATTGCTACTGGTAACATTTATGTAGCACTTTTCCAATTGTTTGAAATAGTCTGTTAATAATTTAGGAGGTATTTTAATCAAAGAAATATTGAATGATAGACTCTTGGGACTACATAGAGCAACGAAAGGTCATTTAATCTATCTCTTTATTTTCAAAGAGAATGATTTATTCTATCCTACTCAGATAAAAGTCATCCTCTTCTTCATCTTCCTCTCTCGATTCTCCTTGTTGTTGTCATCCAAAAATACTTTTAAAGTGTGGATGACCGGTAAGGCAGCTGCATTTGGCCCTGGTAGGCCTTTAAAGATTTAATACGATGGGGCCAGGGATTTAGCTTAGTGGTTCAGGTGCCTGTCTTGCAAGCCTGGGTTCGATCCCTGTTAACCACATACAATACTGGGTGTGGAGACTCATGCCCAGCAGCAATCAGTACCACATAGCACAGTGCCGGGCATTGTGGCTCACGCCTGTAATCCTAGCACTTGGGAGGCAGAGTCAGGAGGATTGCTGTGATGTGAGTTTGAGGCTGAGCTCAGGGCCAGCCTGAACTACAAAGTGAGACCCTGTCTCAAAAAAAAAAAAAAAAAAAAGATTTAATATGATGCAAAGACAAAGTACACATAAACTCCAAAGTACACCATGCACAAATAGCTGAAGAAAAATGCTGTACATAAAATGACAGCAAAATTTTTTTCATCTCATTTATCTACATAAACATTTTTCAACTCAGGTAGATAAATACAAACTCAGATAGATATAACTATAAGCATATGTGTATATGCAGTAAAAGAAAAGAGTTCAGGAGCACAACATCTTTCAAATATTTGAAGGACTCTTATAAAGAAAAAGGGTTACATTTGTTCTGTGTAGCTTCAGGGGAGACCAGGGGTGAAATAGGTGGAGGTTTCAAAGAGGCACATTTCAGTTTAAGTTTAGGAAGAAATACTTAAGACTCCTTCCAAATAAATGGACTTTGTCACTGGTGTCACTAGAGAGAGGATTCAGATTAACCTGCATGACCTCTAAGGTTCTTTCCAACCCACGACCCTGAGTTATATGTCAAAAATTAAATATATTTGGAGGAGATAGAGCAAAATAAGTGAATTTTATAGGTGAAGAGTTCTTAGCAGCTATGGGCTGGGTAGGGTCCTGGGAAACTGTTAGGCCTGTTGCTAACTGTGAGACTCTCATCTGAAGAGTGCAGGATCTGAGTGGGCCGGGAAGGCACTCATGAACTACACTGGGGAGAACAGGACTATTTCAAAAGTCATAGCTAGAGAGGTGAAATCCCAGAATTAGGCTGATTGAATAAGTCATGAATGGCTGCCACTGGAGGAACAGAAGATGAATATAATCTAAGGAATCTTGGAAAATAACCTGAAGTGTCAGATGAAAAAAATGCTTTTTTTCTAGTACTTAGCATCAAACTAAGGACCTGGAATTTGGCAGGCAGGTTATATCTCTGGCCTTTGGGTGAAAAATTTTAAGTTTGTACTTAATGAAAAGGAGAAGAAGCATGGTTAAAGCAATGAGAGAGTTTGCATTTAATAAAATACTTGGTGTTAGAGCACAAAAGCCTAGAAAGAAGAGGCGAGTAGTAGGAAAATCCAGCAGAAAGACCTGAGCTTAAGTAACAGTGTCCAAAATAACACTATCCATCAAGACGTAGCGAAGAGGTGGATGTGGGAGTCGATGTAGGAACTATAAAACATGGCAATAGACTGGAAATGCTGACTGGTGAAGACAAGGATCAATATAGTATTTTTCAGAAGCTCTTTGCTTTTGGAAAGAGTAGTGTTGGCCCTATTATAAGGAGGGAAGAAAGACAGCTGAGTCTTGGGTCAGACTGTCCATAGGCCACTTGCTCAATCTGAACTCCTTTGATTTTTGTTCTGTTCCATGGTCATGAGGATTGAAGCCCAGCTGCTGCTATTTCCCTGGTTTCTGCCTCTGCTAGAGCTTCCCATCTGTCTTCAATTCAAACTGAGGCGATTCTACTTGCAATTGTTTTAAATGTGAGCTGAGCTGGTTATGATAAGAAAATTTATGGGGCTGGGAATTTAACTCAGTGGTGCTGCCACCTGCCTCACAAGCACAAGGTTGTGAGTTAAATCCCCGTATCGAAAAAAAAAAAAAAAAAGAGAAAGAAAGAAAAAAAAGAATACACTTTAAAATAATTCTCAGATAAGTCACTTTGGCTTATTTATTTTGAAGTGATGTAGTTTCCCCATACCAACAAGGTCTGTTTCTAGTCCACATCCTGCTTCTCATTCATTCTGAAAGGTCCCATTTCACTATGAAAACAAAAGAGCAGGAAATGTGTGATCATAGGTCTATACTTACAGGATATTTACTTGTCTAGGATTTGGAGTGGGAGCCTCTTTGGAACCCAGGGCCCATCTAGCTTGTGACTCAGTGAAACTTGTCTAAAAAGAAAAAATTGAAAAAGGGCTAGGAATGTAACCTACTATGAAAATCTAAGTTCAGTATCCAGTACCCCCATCCCTACCTCTTTGTTGGCATTTTTGTATTTAGTTATATGCAGGGTGGCGGGTGGTGGGGGCTCACCTGAATAAATATTACTGAATTTGTTCTCAGATGTAAGTATAGTAAATACTACTTGAAGTTAACTTATAAAAGTTAGTAGACTCTAAAAATCATATTTTTTGTATTGATAGCATATGTTCATATGGCACTTTGATATGCCAAATAGCTTGGAATACTGCATTGTGTATTAATCAGTGTCTCATTGTAGTCCTGTAAAGTAGGCAGTATTTATTTATCGCTCTACAAGTGATGAACTGCAATACAAAAAGATTAAGGGCTTTGCCCACGATCAAACAATTAATTAGTATCCTAGCCAAGTTTTGAATCTCAGGAGTCTAGATTCAAAGTCCCTGCCTTTAGCCACTGGACTATACCTGCGTTATATTCGCTTATATATCATGCATGGATTAGCAGAGAAACCAAACAAACCATTCTCACTAAACTGAAATTGTCACAGATGATTAAAAATCCAGCAATGAAATTCTTTTAGCCTTTGGGAGTAATTTTTTTCAGTGGCTATAATGACTCTAGTGTTTCTTTTCTGACTTTTGGGGGTTATTTCTGTACGCATCTGAGTAGCAATTGAATACTTCCGCGGTGCTTTTACCACGCTGAACTGTTCAGTTCTGGACTGTTCATCTAAAGTCAGTTTGATTCTGTGAAAGATGTGGAAAGGGGACCCTATACATCTGCCTCTTCCTACTGGTTGTTTTGTTCCTTTTTTATGTAGTTCTTGACCTTTTGTTTGGTTTTTTTGGTACCAGGGATCGAACTCACCAGGGCTTTGAATGTTAAACCAAATCTCATGTAGTACTTCTAGTAACTGAGACTTTTAACAAAGCAAATAGGGAAGTTAAAGAAAGAGAATAACCATTACCAAGTTCTCTGAGAAGTAGACTGGATCAATTTAAGATACAAGAATGCACGGGGTGTGAATGGCAATATGTGTATATAAGTCACTTCTAATACATTCTCTTTAAATAATAAGCTAAAGATGAGCAAATTCTGACTCAGAGACGGGTTCAAATATATATATCAATAAGTGAAGAAAGAGCAGCTCAGTAAGTGAAGCATGCCGGTTAGAAGATTAACTTTACGGTCAAGCGTTTAAGGGAAAAAGAAATACAGGTGGTTAGGTAGATGGCAAAGGAGTTCAAGAAGAATTCATGGCAATATGAGGAATGAGGCCACAACTGCTTGGTGATGAGATTGTAGAGGGTATGCAACCCACCTACAGTAATTTAGAAAGATATAATTTCAAAACATCAAAATCAAATTACTACATCTTAGTATCTTCTTGTGAGTTTTGTAGGTCTTCATTTTTACTGGAGGCCTGCTCCGGACAAGAGTATTTAAAGGGATTCTCAGGTGGAAGGCAGAAAACACAGGTCCCAGCTGTGTTTGCTACAGAGCTGCCCACGTGGTGGGGACTCAGCCTTGGACTGACTTGACAGGTGGACCGCGGCCCGAGAAGGCCAGAGATCTGCTAACCCCCAGACGCGGCGGTTCGTGAAACCGAATGTGAGAGGGGGTAGACTACAGCGGATTCCAATTTAGGAGGCTGAAGGTCAAGGGACCCGTGGACTCAAAAGATCTGAGTCAGCCGTAGCACTGTGAGAGGCAGTTCCCACTGCACCCAGCCGGCGGGGAGGCGGGGCACGGGGCGGGGAGAGGAGGCGGGGAGCGGGGCGGGGACTCCAGGAGGACCTCCCTCGAGCCGCGGAGGTGGCGGGGCTGGCGGGAGACGCTCTGTCCCACACTCGCCTAGGGCTCGGTGGTTTAAAG
The DNA here is from genome assembly GCA_004026965.1 of Petromus typicus. Classification (NCBI taxonomy): domain Eukaryota; kingdom Metazoa; phylum Chordata; class Mammalia; order Rodentia; family Petromuridae; genus Petromus; species Petromus typicus. The sequence goes on along the minus strand of PVIR01009432.1, from coordinate 39,933 downwards.
ATGGCGGCGGCTGTGGCGGCGTTGAGGGTGCGGAGCAGTTGGAGGGGGTGGGAAAAGGAGACTCTGTGAGACGTCGAGAGCTAGCGCGGCTGCTGTGTGAGGAGTCCCGGTGCGGAACTGCCGGCGGCCAGGCCTTGGGCCTGGAAAAGGAACAACAGACCTGGGCCGCGCCAGGAGTCTGAGGCCGGAGCGAAGCAGGAATGTGACCAGGGGTCGGTCGGGGCGCGGGAGTACGCGAGCGCAGGGATGGGGCAGCAGGTGGGCCGCGTCGGGGAGGCTCCGGGACTCCAGCAGCCTCAGCCGCGCGGGATCCGGGGCAGCAGTGCAGCCAGGCCCTCCGGTCGCAGGCGGGATCCGGCGGGGCGCGCCACCGAGACCGGCTTCAATATCTTCACTCAGCATGGTGAGTGTGTTCAGGAGCCGGTGTGGCGGCTTGGGGGAGGCCGGAGATTCGGTTGGGAGGCGGACAGGCAGCCCTAGGGGATCGCTGGGTAGAACGGTGCCTGAGAGCGTGGGCGGAATCGGCTGCCATCTGGGCCAGTTGCGGGAGGCAAGTCACACCCCTCCCCCTCCCATGTCCAGCCTGGCTGGCAGCTCCTGGGAGCCGTGGAGGAGCAGTGGTCTTAGGGGCCGTGGATGAACTGCCCTATGCCCTGGGACAGGAACGCTGCTGGAGGACAGGGGATAATATCCCCAGGGGAGGGGAGGATGCAGGGAGGTGTGAGCGCAGTCTAGGAGGTGGGAAGATAAACCGGTTGCTAGCGGAGGGAACAGGAGTTCTGCCCCAAGGGATTGGCAAATAGGAACTGAATCTGTGGAGACTATGGCGTGTAAAGTATGTGTATATGTCAGGCGATGAGTGTCAGAATGGTGAATTGTGAACAGTGCCCTGGCATACGCTTCTATAGGAAAGATAAGGGCAGTATGTTATCCCATTTGACACATTTGTTTTTAAAATTAGACAGTAAGGGCTTTCCTAAACTACTGAGTTATATGCCTTTCAGTAGGAAACCACAGGATTTTGAGAAGGCTGGTAGGGGCTAATGGGTTGTTAGTCATGGTTAGGGCTTTTGTGTGCATAACAACAAGATTTTTTTGTATTTGTATGTTTGCATGCAAATCATACATATGTGTATCCTCTGTGTAGTCTGGAGCCTGTTTGGTCTCATGTTTTTAGAAGAGTTATCACCATACTCCTATGTTACAGTACAAAATACGGACATGAACTCTAATAACTTACTATCTCTATAAATTATATGTGTATGCTGCAGTACTAATATGTAATCCATAAACACAGAAATAGAATATAAGAAGGAATGATGCAGATGGGTATGATGGCACGTATCTGTAATCTCAACACTGAGGTCCGGGGATGTAATTCAGTGGCACTGTTTCTGCATGTAATCCCAGCACTGGGAGGCTGAGGTAGGAGGATTGCAAGTTTGAGACCAGCCTGGGCAATGTAGCAACTTGGCAGGCCCCATCCTCAAAATAAAAAAAAGGGAATATAGCTCAGTGTGAACGTCCTGGGTTCAATCCCCAAGTATAAGAATGAATGAATGAATAGATAAATAAATGAAAGGCCTGGGGATATAGGTCACTGTGAAGACCCTGGATTCGGCCTCCAGTTACTACCCCTCCCCCTCGCACACACAAGGTGAAAAAATATCAAGCTGAGAATGTAGCTCAGAGTTAGATTGCATGGACACACACAGATACACAAGGTAGAAAAAATTTTAAAATGGACTATATGAATTCTAATACTATTTTCCTACAACCCAGTAGATTCTTTTGCTCTTTTCAACAGTATTCTTTTTTTTTTTTTTTTAAGGTTTTTTGAGACAGGGTCTCGCTCTGTGGTTCAGGCTGGCCCTGAGCTCAGCCTCAAACTCACATCACAATCCTCCTGCCTCTGCCTCCCGAGTGCTGGGATTACAGGCGTGAGCCACCACGCCCGGCACTGTGGTATGTGGTACTGGTTGCTGCTGGGTGTGGGTCTCCACGCCCAGTATTGTTATGTGGTTACTGGGGAATCGAACCCGGGTCCTTGCGCCTGCAAGACAGGCGCCGGGACCACTGAGCCAACTCCCTGGCCCTCAACAGTATTCTTACATCAGTTTTGTGACCACCTTTCTAGAGGATGGAAGAGTAGAAAAGGAGGAAAACCAAAATTGATCATGGGATAAGATAGCTGGGACCCAAAAGGAGCTAGAGATACAGATATGACTTTTATATTGGGATGATTGAAATTGGATTAAAAAGTAGCAAACTGGAGTTCTATTTAAGAGGCAGGTAGAAATAATAAAAACGAGGTAGACCGAATCTAAGCTAGTAGCCCTCTTTCACTAAGCAGCATCTCAGCGCTTTTTATTTTTTTTGAGACAGGATCTCATTTTGTAGTTCAGGCTGGCCCTGAACTCACTGTGTAGCCCAGGCGAGCCTCAAACTCAAAGCAATCCTCCTGTCTCTGCCTCCCAAGTACTGAGATTACAGGTGTGAGCCACCACACCCAGCATTATGGTATGTGGTTACTGGGATCGAACTCAGGATTGAGCTCAAAACCTTGCACTTTCCAGGCAGACGCCAAAACCACTGAGCTAAATCCTGGCCGGCCCTTTTTATTTTAAGTCTCACTAATTTGCTCAGACTAGTCTCAAAGTTGCAATTATTCTGCTTCTGCCACAGCTTCCTCAGTAGCTGGGCTTATAGACCTCCACCACCAAACCAGGTTCAGAGTGTTCCACACAGTTTAGGGAAGAGGAAGAAGAAAAAGTGTGAACTATGTATTAGAAGAGAAGTTTGGGGGAAGTATTGATAGATGGTAGCATGCAAAGAGAGATGGGCCTGAACATCTATGGCTGCAAACGAGTTATGTGGGTATTCTGCATTTGGACTTGTGAATAAACAGAGTTATTTTTTTATTTTTTTATTTTTTAGGTTTTTTGAGACAGGGTCTCGCTTTTGTGGTTTAGGCTGGCCCTGAGCTCAGCCTCAAACTCACATCACAATCCTCCTGCCTCTGCCTCCCGAGTGCTGGGATTACAGGCGTGAGCCACCACGCCCGGCACTGTGGTATGTGGTACTGGTTGCTGCTGGGTGTGGGTCTCCAC
>PVIR01009432.1:0-36723 GCA_004026965.1 Petromus typicus | reverse complement strand
TAAACAGAGTTATTTCTTAATGGAAGAAATACAGATGATTTGGGGTCATCCGGCCTTAATGTATCTACTATTAAAAATGTACTCAGGCATCTTTTCAAGATATATGAATATTATTCTCTAGTCTTTATTGGAATTATTTCCTAAAATATAGGAGAAAGGAATGGATTAGTTTTTAAGAAAGAAGTCATCCAAGTAGCTTTGATTTGTGGAAGTGTCACTGTTACTATGGATTAAACTTGGCCTATTGGACAAAAGTGATCTTTTTCTTCTAGAATCTTACTCGGGATGTAAGATTTTCAGAGAAAGAAGTCATGACGAATAGAATGGAAAGATTTTGAAGAATGAGCAGGATTTGGGTCTGTGGAGCTTTTTGATGGGCAGTGAGGAGATGTCTCTTAGGAGTGAAGTAGCCTTATCCTCCCTCTGGGGAGAAAGCAATTACACTAGAGCAGAATTGGAAAAGTCAAGATCTGTTTCAGGTTCTACCTGACTGAAGCAGGTAACTTCAGAGTCTCACCATAGGTGCTTCACAGAACTATAGAATGATGTTCTTAAGCTTTAGCACAGAGACCTTGTTAGAACAGATTGCAGGGTCCCACCTCAAGAGTTTCCAGCTTGTGTGTGAGGAAGGGCTTGAGATTTGAGTTTTGGACAGTTTTAGGGCTTGCTTCTGCTGCTAGCTAGGAACCACACTGTACTTTGAAAGTCATTGTTGTGAAGCAAAGAAGAGTAATGGATCAAAGGTGACTCAGAGATTGTCAAGAAACAGTGTATTGTTTCACTTCTCATTAAAATTAATGGAAATGTCTATGTGTTCAAAGTCTAGTATCTGCATGCAAGTGATCACTGCCTTTAAGATTATCTTTTTGGGGCGTGGTGGCTCACGCCTGTAATCCCAGCACTCGGGAGGCAGAGGCAGGAGGATTGTGATGTGAGTTGGAGGCTGAGCTCAGGGCCAGCCTGAACCACAAAGCGAGACCCTGTCTCCAAAAACCTAAAAAAAAAAAAAAATTATCTTTTTGATATTTTATCTTTCAAAGTTGAAGGCCTCTGAAGAAATGTACTTTTGAAAGAATCTGGAGTTATTGTGGAAAAGGAAAGGTAAAGAACACAGGATTTTGCTGACAAAGTTGTGCTAGAGTAGGGTGTGCAGAAGAATTCGGTGGTAAAATAATTGTCATTTTTAAAATACTGTGTATGTCTGGCATATTCTAAAAGACACTATATCTTTTTTAGCCTCATAAAACGTTATTTACTCAAACTGAAAAGTATTACAGTCCGAAGAAATTGGGGTATCTCTGTGATTCTACAACTTTTTTTCTTTCTAACTGATTTTATTGGTACTTTTTATATATACATTCTGATCACATGTGACATTGTCTCTCTCTTTTTTTTTTTTTTTTTATATAGGGGATCAAATTCAGGACCTTGTGCTTGCCAGGCAGATATGATGTCACTGAGCTACATCCTTGGCCCTGTGATTCTATAACTTTGCTATAACTTTGCTATGATAGTGCCTTGTTTCCTATGGAGGATGTATGTATATATATGTATGTATATATATATACATATATATATATACATACATACACACACACACACACACACACACACACACACACACACACAAGATTTTTACCTCATCTCTCCAGACCAGTGAGATTTTCAGAATTGTGGGTGGATAATACTTTCCCTTTCGTACTTACCTTATTACTCATAGTAAAGTGAATACTGCTGACATTTCTCCCTCAAAAATGGAAAATGCAGGCCAGGCATGGTACTGCACTCCTACGCTCTGGAGGCTGAGGCAGGAGCATCACTGAGAGTGCAGGGCTGCCCTGAACTACACAGTAAGACCCTGTTTCAACAAAACAAAAATCGTAGTTGGGTATGATATCGCAGGCCTGTAATCCTAGCACTTATAGGGCAGAGACAGAAGGATCACTGTGAGTTTGAGGTATTTATAGTTAAATGGATAGACCTGGAGACCATACTCTTAAATGAAATAAATACAGGTTTAAATACCACATTGATTTTTTTGTGTGTGATAAACCAAAAGTGGAGATGAAGACTAGAATATATCATAGATACTGGGAAATGTTCAAATGAGAGAGAGGCACAAGGGATGAGGGAGAGAGAAAGGAAGGAAGGTTCTAGAAAAAAGTGAAAATAGAAGGAAAAAATTGAAACAAAGCTTTTGTACATAGGGAGATAGTTTGAGGGGAGGGAGAATGGAAAAAAGAGGTGGGATGTATCATATATAGGTGCACATTCTCTATGATGAGTCTTGTCATTGTGTATGCCTAAAATGTGCCAGTGAACGTTTCTCAATTTAAAAACCAAGAAAGGAAATGCATTTTAGCAAATTAGGAAAGATGTCTGCCTATTTGTAGTTTGCTTAGTTTTATCATGAAACTAGATTTATAGTACTTAGCAAATCCATCTGCTAAGCCAACCAAATGGTTTTGTTTCTTTATTGATGTCATATATGATTTTTTTTTTTTTTAAGACGGGGTCTTGCTTTGTAGTTCAGGCTGGCCCTGAGCTCACTATGTAGCCCAGGCAAGCCTTGAACTCACAGCAGTCCTCCTGCTTCTACCTGTTGAGTGCTGGGATTACAGGCGTGAGCCACCATACCCGACTGATACTTCTTTTTTAGAGATAGGTCTCACTATATATCTCAGGCTGGCCTTGAACTCCTGGTGATCCTATTGCCTTAACATTTGGCAGAATATTTTTGAAGAACCACTAACCCACAATATTATGTATATATAGGGAATAAAGTACTGATTTCTTAAATACTGTATTAGTGTATCTTATTCTTGGATTCTAAGATAGAAGGATTAATTGTATCCTTCACATTGTACTAACTATGAGGATATTCTTTTTATTTATTTTTTTGCTACTGGGGTCAAAGTCAGGACCTTGTGCTTGCCAGCCCGGTGTGGTGCCATTGGCCATTGATCTACATCCCTGGCCCACATGTTCTTCAGTAGTTGTGGAACAACTTTATTTTTAAATTATATACATACTTTTGTATATTTCTTTAATTATTAATATCAGTTAAGAACATTTTAAATGACTAATCAGTAAATGATTTGCTTGATAAAGCTTTTTTGGTAACTTTTTTGCTTGATAATGGAATATTCAGATGTGAGAGCTTATCTATTAGGTTGTTTGTCTTGAAGAGAAATAAAATTGTGGGAGGGGCATTGTCTTATAATGTTAATATTAGAAATGAACTGCTCCAACGATCTTGTATTAGAATCTGTAATACTCACTTAAAGTGGTATGTTTAGTTTATTATTGCAGTATGCAAATTATGAGAAGCTTTTTCTCCTCAGGTAATATGGCAAGAGGATTTAAAAACAATTTTTTAGCTTAGCACTTCAGAGCATTTTATATATTTATGCATTCGTTAATTGCCAGGTTCACAGTTCATAGACAGTTTTTTAAGTTTAATTTAGATGGAACTGCTATTCTAAAGAATGTCATTGCACCGGGAATGTAGCTCACCGGCACAGAGCCTGCCTGGCAATTGCAAAGTCCTGGGTTTAGTCCCTGGTTCCAAAAAAAAAAATAAAAAAGAATGTTGTTGTTGTTGTTGCTCAGGTAGAAATTGATGTATGCCTTTCTTCACAAAGCTAAAAACAGCATTGTGTGCCTGTGTGTAATTGTGACATTTTGTACAGTAACTCCTGGCTACTAATCACTGCCTTTTTGAATTATGTGCATAATTTCAGATTGTAAATTTGTGACCGTCATAGTAACTAAAATCTTTTCTCAGTATTGTTTTCAGTTGAACTTTAACTGAAATGTATGGAAAAGTACACATTAAGTACTATCCTAAGTTTAATCTTGGTTGTTGTAAGAAACAAAAACAGCATTGGGCCTTTTCCCACTTTTTTTTTTGAGCTTTCAGTGTGCTGAGTTTGTGGTGATGGTGCTGCCAGCGCTTCCATGGTGAACTCTGCCAGTATTGGCTTCTGATCCAGCAGAACACAAAGCTCAGTATGCCCCAGCCATTTGTAATCCCTGCTTTTCTGTCCACGGAGAAGAAGAGTTTATATACCCTTCACTTGATGTGGTGGATGAAGTTAAAAAAAAAAATTTGTGTGTGAGTTTGTGCGTGTATGTGTATGTATACGTGTGTATTACACATACGGTTGTGTCTGCTCTATGCTAATTACAGCAAATTAAAGTGCTGCTGCTGAGTTAGGGCCACTTAGCACTTTGTGGTTCTATGGTTCTAGATAATCACTGAGAAATATTCTTCTAAAACTAACAGTACCAACAAGCGTGTTTGATATGAACCATCTATTCCTTATAAAAAAGAAAGGTTGATACATGAAAGTTTTTGAAATTTGCATTTTTTTTGAGATAGGGTTTTGCTCTGTAGTTGAGGCTGGCCCTGAGCTCAGCCTCAAACTCACATCACAGCAATCCTCCTGCCTCTGCCTCCCAAGTGCTGGGATTACAGGCATGAGCCACCATGCCCAGCACTGTGTTATGTGGTACTGGTTGCTGCTGGGCGTGAATCTCCACGCCCAGTATGGTATGTGGTTACCGGAATCGAACCCAGGCCCTTGCACTTGCAAGACAGGTGCTGGAACCACTGAGCTATATTCCCGGCCCTGAAATTTGCATTTTAAATTGTATAATGAGATAAAAGGTGTCTCAATGTAAAAAATTTAATGAGAGAAGCAGAGAAGTAATTGTGAAAGTCCCTTTTGACATATCTTCCCTCATTACATATTTGCTTATTAGAGAAAACTACTCTTTACAGTGTGATGAATGTTTTGCAGAACATTCTGTGTGTTTACAAATATTGGGAATATATATTAATAGTTCTCTCATCATATCATATATTTATACTACATGAATTTCCTTCCCTTCCCTTCTCCCTAAGTTTTTGCATATAAAATGTTTGGAGTTGGGTGTAGTGGTACATACCTATAATCTCAGCACTTTGGAGCCTGAGGTAGTAGGATGACCGTGAGTTTAAGGCCAGTCTGAACTATGTAGGAAGACATTTTTCAAAAGATCACAAAGTAACATCAAATGTCTGCATGTATAAGTATCTCATTCTTTTTTCAAAGTTTTATGGTGTTCCATGCAGAACCTATATAACCACTTTATTATTGATGAATTTTATTTATAAGACTATTTTATTGTTTAGTTTTTTAAATCAGTATATGTTTATGATACACAGTAATTATAGTTATCCATCTTGGGGAGCTGGTAAAATGTACTTATTGCATCTTAATCTTTTTTTTTCTTTTTTTTTTTTTTGAGACAGGGTCTCGCTTTGTAGTCCAGGCTGGCCCTGAGCTCAGCCTCAAACTCACATCAAAGCAATCCTCCTGACTCTGCCTCCCAAGTGCTGGGATTACAGGCGTGAGCCACCACGCCCAGCACTGTGGTATGTGGTACTGGTTGCTGCTGGGGTGAGTCTCACGCCCAGTATGGTATGTGGTTACCGGGGATCGAACCTGGGTCCTTGCGCTTGTAAGACAGGCGCCAGAACCACTGAGCTATATCCTCGGCCCCATATCTTAGTCATTTTTATGTTACTTTCCTTTTCTCTCCATTTTCTCGTCTCCCTGTCTTGACCAGATTTTAAGATTATTTTTGTTTTGTTGTGATTTTGATTTTTTGTTTGTTTGTTTTGGGTTTTTTGGAGACAAGTTCTTGCTTTTGTAGTTCAGGCTGGCCTTGAGCTCACTGTGTAGCTTTGGCAAGCCTGAGCTCACAGCAGTCCTCCTGCCTCTGTCTCCCGAGTGCTGGGATGATAGGCATGAGCCACCATGCCCAGCATTGTGGTGTGTGGTATTGATTGGATGATGGGCATGACCATCATGCCCGGCACTGTTGTTTGTGGCCCTGGGGATCCAACTTGGGACCTTGTGCAGCCACCAGAACCACTGAGCTAAATCCTTGGCCCCTGATTTTGGTTTCTTGAGGTATGATCTCACCACTGTAGTTCAGGTTGGCCTTGAATTTGTTTTGGAGCCCAGGCTGGCTTTGTCTTGCTTTGGCCTTATGAGTGCTGAGATTGAGTTTTTGTTTTTGTAGTGTTGGAATAGTCCCAGAATCTAATGCCTGCTAGGCAAGTGATGAGCCATTGAACAACACTCCAGCCCTAGTATATATTTTTTTATGTATGTTTCTTTTCCTTTCCCTTTGTTTTCTTTCTGAGACAGGATCTTGCTGTGTAGTTCAGGTAGCCCAGACTAACCTTGAACTCATGACAGTCCTCTTGCCTGTTGAATTCTGGGGTCACGGGTATGTACCTCCTATTTCTTTATTTCTGGACACAGGATCTTGCTTTGTAGTTCGGGCTGGCCCCAAACTCACTATGTAGCGCAGGCCAACCTCGGATTTACAGCCATCCTCCTGCCCCTGCCTCCTGAGTACTGGGATTACAGGCATGAGCCACCACACTTGGCATTGTGGTATGTGGTTACCAAGGATTGAACTCGGGACCTTGTACTTGCCAGGCAGATGCGGGAACCCCTGAGCTAAATCCCTGGCCTGCATCTTGTATTTATAATTTGAATCTGTCTGTAATTTATTTAAACTTGGGATCAGCTTAGTGTTTTTTCATTAAACTGATGCTGACTAAATGTATGTATTTATCTGGCCATCCTCAGTCACTGTGTTCTTTTTCAGAATCTGTATAATGTATCTTGAATCTTCCAAAGATCTTTAGGATCAGGTTGTTAACATTTAGAAATCTTATGGGATTTTAATAGTGTATTGAATTACAGGCTAATTTGGGGATACAAGAACCCAAAACCCTTTTACCAATCCAGTCAGATATTTTTATCCTTTAAAAGTTTTTAAATTTTAATCAAAGTGTTTTTGCAATTTTGTTAGGTTTTTTTTTTTTTTTTGGTGTTTTGAATTTTTTGTTATAAGTAATTTGTTCATTACATATCCTAATTGTTTCTTGTTAATATGGAAAATTAGTGATTTTTATATTGTTGGTCTTGGATCTTGTTGCTTTTACTATTTCTTATAGTGCATCTATAATTATGCATTTTTCTATAGTGCATGATTTTTTTTTTACTTATTTCTCTTACTGTGCTATTGTAACTTTCTGTCAAGATTTAAATTTTCTTGAAAGTGATACTCTTAGCTGCCTTTATTTTAAAGGGCTATTCTAAGAGAATGTTTAAATTTTCATTGCTATCCTGACCACACTTTTGTGATACATAATATTAAGTCATTTGGTTAGGAGGTGTATTGGAGATAGAGGTGGATTACAGGAGAGATTGCTTATCTTTATTTGTTAATAAATTCCAGTTATTTCTGCAAGTATAATGAAGAAAATAATAATGCTCTTCCTACTTGCTGAATGTATCTATTCATTTTGTCCACTTTCTATATAGTTTCTGAAGTATATGTAGTATATATATCTAAAATGTACATATTAACAGACATATAACAAATAGAGAAACTCAGTGGTATATATTATTTTTTAACTGAGTTTATTGGTAAATTTTAAATATATGTTATGATCACACTCAACCCTGAGAATTTGATATATTTTAATAGAATAGTGAGAGAAATTGTGGTTGTTTATCCACATGCAGCATAAAGAATTGTCATTTGTGGTTAGGTCTAGAGTAAAACATGCATTTATTGATGACTTGGGTTTTTTGCGCAAATATTGGGCATATTGTTCAGAGGTTTTTGGACAGATCAGGAATGTTGAGTTAGGTAAGTTAAGTTTCTAATGTTGGTGAACTTGACAGTTTATAGTTAGAATGCTATGTTAATAGTTGAGATCATTTTTAGAACTCTTGTGAACTTCTTACATATAGAAGATACATAATCTGTTCTGTGGATATGGTGAAAGAATTCCAAATTCTGCCTAGATTGTATCTGGGCTTGGGTTTAGCTTCACTATCAGTACATTTTTATAACTCTGCTTGTGGCCTGTTAACCATCTCTTCAGACATGATTCAATGTGGAATAATTAATATTGTGAAACTGATATTTAGCTGTAGGGAATTCTCAAGAAAGAACCTTTTCTAAAAGTAATTAATTCTTCTTAATTACCAGAAGTTAATTTTCTGATGTCAGTAAATTCTAAAGTCTGTGTTTAGTATGTGAAGGAAGTGTATTTTTATTTATTTATTTATTTATTTATTTATTTTGAGATACGGTCTCACTTTGTAGTTCAGGCTGGTCCTGAACTTAGCCTTGAATTTAACAGTCCTCTTGCTTCTGCCTCCTGAGTTCTGGGATTATAGGCATGAGCCACTATGCCTGACCTTGTGGTATGTGATACTGATTGCTGGTAGGCATGAGTCATGCCTGGCTTGTATGTGGTTACAGAGGATTGAACCTGAGACTTTGCACTTGCAAGGCAGGTGCTAGAACCACTGAGCTAAATCCCCAGCCCAGGAAGTGTATTTTTAAAAGGAAGTATTTCAAGCACACAAAAAACATAGTGTATAACGTGAAAGAATGCCCAGATACCTACCACTCAGATTTAAAAGTTAATATTTTGTCTTTTAAAAATTTTTATTTACTTATTTTTTAATATTTTGTCTTATTTATTTATTCTTCTTCTTTTTTTTTTAGGTTTTTTGAGACAGGGTCTCGCTTTGTGGTTCAGGCTGGCCCTGAGCTCAGCCTCAAACTCACATCACAATCCTCCTGCCTCTGCCTCCCGAGTGCTGGGATTACAGGCGTGAGCCACCACGCCCGGCACTGTGGTATGTGGTACTGGTTGCTGCTGGGCATGGGTCTCCACACCCAGTATTGTTATGTGGTTACCAGGGAATCCAACCCGGGCCCTTGCACTTGCAAGACAGTCGCCAGAACCACTGAGCTAACTCCCCGGCCCCCTTTTTTTTTCTTTTGAGACAGGGTCTTGCTTTGTATTTCAGGCTGGTCCTGAGCTCACTATGTAGCCCAGGCAAGTCTTGAACTCACAGCAATCCTCCTGCCACTGCCTCCCAAGTGCTGGAATTACAGGCATGAGCCACCATATCTGGCACTGTAGTATGTGGTACCAGGGATCCATTTAGGGACCCTGCACTTGTCAGGAAGACACCAGAACCACTGAGCTTAATCCTCCGCCCCTAGTTTGTTTTTTATTAAAAAAATTAAACAGACACAGTTGAGTAATCTTATTCCCATTCTTTTCCTACCATGAAGTTAAGACTGTTCTGATGTTGTTTGTTACATTTTATTCCTATGTAATTATCTATATATATGCCATAGCATGTAATATTTTATACTTGAAAGATTTACATAAATTCCATTCCCTAAATAGCATCTTTCAATGTACTGTATTGTTTTTTTAAATTTTGTTTTGCTTGTTGGAGAAAAAAATCTTGCTGTGTAGCCCAGTTCACCTGAACTCAGTATAGCCTAGGCAGGCCATAGACTCACAGAGATCATCCTACCTCAGCTTCCTGAGTGTTGGTATTACTGAAATCCACTGCCACTTTTAGCAACTTTCTTTTTCGTCTTCTTTTTTTAACTATACTATATATCACGTTACATAACTGTATTGAAACACATATAGAGGTATTTTTCCAAGCTATCAGAATTTATTGAGAATTTTTCAGATTAATGACAAGTTATTTCTAGTTTTGCATAAAGTAAACACTTGGGAGTTTCTGTTTGCATTGACCAGAAAACGAATTATTTTTTATCAAGCTAATGCTTGATTTTATGTACGTGTGACATAAAATTAGAGAAAATAAGATTTTAAAGTTGGAGGCCAGCCTGTGTGACAGTGAAACCCTGTCTGAAAAAAAAATATGCACAGTATTTCAAAAACAATATGAAAAAATGAATAAAGTACCATCTTAATTTTTTACATTGAAAACGTGCTAAAATGATATTTTGGCTATATCAGAACACAGTATATATACCTAAATATATTTTTTGGTGCTAAGAATTGGAACAGGACCATGTGCATACTAAGCATATGGTAAAGTGTCTCATGCTGGTAATTCAAGCACTCGGGTGGCTAAGACAGAGGATCACTGCAAGTTCAAGGTCATACTGAGCTACATAGTGAGGCTGTTTCAAAAAGCCAAAATGAATAAATGAATAAAAAGTAAAAATGCCAGAAGTACTGTAGACAATGAGGATTGATTGACTATAATCCTGGGGATTGAGTCCAGGACCTTTTCACTGAGCCACATTCCAGTACATTTTTTATTTCTTATTTTCAGACAGGGTGTTGCCAAGTTGCCCAGGCTGGATTGATATTTGAAATCCTCCTCTCTCAGCCTTTCAGAATGCTATGATTATTGATGCATGTCACCAGACCTAGCAACAATGAGAATTTAAATGAATGGATACATTCAGCAAGTAGGGAGAACATTATTATTTTCTTCATTATACTGGCAGAAATGCTATATCTGGCATGTCACAGTGTATAGTCTAGTGAGGGGCTTTGAACCAACCTGAGTTTTCTTTGTAGTTACTGACGGGTAAAAAGTCTTTAAATTTGCCCTCCCCGCCCCCAGTCCATTTTTCCCTTGATTACCTTATTTTTAGCTTTACTGCACTTTAAGTCTTTAAAGGAATAGTCTAAAATCTTTATATTTCAGTTTTTATTTTATTTTGTTCTATAATTAACTCAGGTATTTGGAAAAATTTAACATTTTTATGGATTTTTTTGACCTAATTATTTTAAATCTCTACTTCTTTAAATTATTAACTATCTTCAGAGAGAAAAGTCATCTTGGTCATGGGCTGTGGTTGTGAAAGTAGCTTTAGCAATGATCAAATAGTCCAACAAAGTGTTACCTTTTCAAGTCCAAGATCATGCATATCCTTTAATATTTATATTTAATTTTTTTTCCTGCTACCAGGAATCAAAATCAGGATCCTGTCCTTGCCAAGCAGGCGAGGTGTCGCTGAGCTAAATCCCAGCCTTTAAATATCTCTTAATTTGCTGTGTGGAGCTATCAGATACTCTGTAGTAGTGTAGATTGTTCTTCTACCTCAGTGGTTTTCTATGGGTAATAAGCGTTAATGAGACTCTTGGCTATAGGTAACAGAGACAAGTCCCATGCAGTACACAGAAAACCACATGGAATGAGACAGGAGGTAGAAGAGTGCTAAAAACTCTGCCGGTATTTATTTACTTCTTGTTTTAACTTCTATTTGTTCTTTTTATTCTTTCGTAGATATTCAGTAGATATTAGACTTCTCAATTTTTAAATCCTCTGCAGAGATGAAAAGGATGGTATATATAATAAATGTTAATTTAATTTCTTAGACCAGATTCCAGGAGTGTCACTGTGTCACTGTGATTGATAGTCACCTCACCTGTTAGAGGGTTCCTTAACTTTATAATACTGATTGGGCTGAATGATTTACATTGGAAGGGCTTTGCTGTGTATTGCTGGATATTTAGTAGGATCCTGTCCTTGTACCAGCTAAATGTCAGTAGCATTCCCCTTCTAACTCAAACAACCAAAATGTTTTCAGATAGTTTCAAATGTCCAGGGAGTGGGAGGAAACCACCCCTGGTGGAGAACCACTCATCTAGAGCCCCTCTGGTTGCTGAGGACCTACCAGATGTAAGGACAGTTTGGGGGTCTTTGTGAACTGGGTAGATGTTTTCTATTTTTTTTTTTTTTTTTGAGACAGGGTCTTGCTTTTGTGGTTCAGGCTGGCCCTGAGCTCAGCCTCCAACTCACATCAGCAATCCTCCTGCCTCTGCCTCCCGAGTGCTGAGTGCTGAGATTACAAGCGTGAGCCACCACCCCCGGCACTGTGGTGTGTGATGCTGATTGCTGCTGGGCGTGAGTCTCCACGCCCAGTATTGTATGTGGTTACCGGGAATCAGCCGGGTCCTTGCGCTTGCAAGACAGGTGCCAGAACCACTGAGCTAAATCCCTAGCCCGATGTTTTCAGTTTTTTATAGCAACTGGAAATTTAAGCACCATTTTCATAATTGTTGTTCTAAAATTTTTATAACATTTTTTGTGTAATTTGTATTTTATCCAATTTCCCTCAAGCCCTATCTTCTCCCTATGTATTTTAAAAAAACATTTGTTTTTACTATGGTTTTTTTTTGAGACAGGGTCTTGCTTTGTAGTTCAGGCAGGCCCTGAGCTCACTATGTAGCCCAGGTGAGCCTTGAACTCAGAGCAATCCTCCTGCCTCTTCCTCCCGAGTGCTGGGATTACAGGCGTGAGCCACCACACCTGGCATTCCCATCTAATTTTTATTTTATGATAGGATGTTTCGAAGTTTCCAAGACTGGGTTTAAGGGCTTGAATTTGCAGTCCTCCTGCCTCAGCTTTCCATTATCCTTGGATTAAAGACATGCACCATCTTAACCTGCTGGTCGTCTTTTGTTGGAGCTCTCCATTAGTATTAGTTCAGGGCTGTTGGTTTTGAGAATTTTCCTAGCTATTTTTGTTTGCTTATTTTTTGTATTTTATACAGTTGATATTCAATCATGATAAAACTGGGTTATGAGTTAATAACTGTCTCCCTCCAGTCACAGTGAATTAACACATCAAAAATTTGTCATTTGGGCTGCATGTTCATCGTATTCGGTGATTAGTGGGGAAGGCATGGGATGGGATGTGGGCTGTGCTCATTTTTGCTATCCAGAGACTGCCACTGATAGAGTCTTTAAATATTGTTCTAGAATGCTGCTATTACTGTTGCAGAGGGAAGGAAAGAAAAATCAGGTACTGGTAGAAAATTTAAAAGCAGGAAGGGGACATATATATCATCACTTCTTCCTATGTTTTATTGGTCAAAGCAAGTCACATGGTCTTATATGATGTCAGGAGGATTGAGAATATGCACCTTGTTCTGTGACTGGGAGGCAGATGAAGTCTTTGGTGCATAGTTGAATGACTCTCAGAATTTGGTCTGTTAGTGCACAATAGCGCTGTCTCCTAGAGAGATTCTAGCTTTGGATCACAAAGTGCAGTGTACAGTATATTTACACTGAAAACAAGTTAACTGCAATAAAGGACATATTGTCATTAATCCTGCTCCAAACCCACCCTCTACTTCAAACACATTTGATCCCATTATTCTTGCTGCTCTGAAGCAATTCTGGAAGTCCTTTCTGATGTCCTTAGTTGTGTTGTTGTGGCTCTGTTGATGTTCTGAATTAATTCAGAATGTGTATCTTATGGGATCATTTTGACTTCAGAAATTGCCAGAAGTTGGTCAGTCACACTAGGAGAATAAGGTAGATGAGGACACACTGTATGTTTTTATGAGCCTGCCTTCCTGTTGGATAGCACTTGTCAGTAGCATTTACTGGTTTTGATCACACCTAATAAAAATGAAAGAGGACTTCCAGAACTGATTCAGAAAGTGACAAGAACATTGTATTTGAAGCCAAGGGGAGTGTTTTTAGAAGATTAATAATAATGTTTCTTCCTCAAAAATACATTTTTAAAATTTAAACATTCATCATATTTTTTCATCATACTTGGTATCTAGTAATTGCACTGTTTTGAGATTTTAGAATATCTGAATGATGTGTTTCTGTTTATTTTTTGCTGCCAGAGTCCAACCCAGGACCTCACACATGCTAAATAAGATTTTACCAGTAAGCTTTTTTAAACTGGGAAACCCCAATTTTAAAAAATTAGGTCTCACTTTGTTTCCCAAAGCTCAAACTCCTAGGTTCAAACAATTGTGCATGATATCACACCCAGTTTTTAAAAAAATATTTTAAGTGTCTGCAGTAACCAATCACTAAATGTTTCTCTTATTGCCCAGTTGTGCTGAGTGAAACCGCGTATATCCGTGGCATAGTCATAGCTGAATCGTAAGGTTTAACTAATCGTTTGTGCTTCCTAGTATGCTAGGTTGCCTCTCTTGATGTATGGGCTTCTGTGTATAGTGAAACAAGAATATAAATCTAGGTTTTTTTTGTTATTTGCAATGAATACAGCAGCAAGAAAAGCTAATTGTGAGGAAGATGACCTTTGTGATAATAGTAGTTAAAAGTAAAAAATGGAGGGCTGGGGATTTGGCTCAGTGGTTCTGGTGCTTGTCTTGCAAGCGCAAGGATGGGGTTCGATCCCCAGTTAACCACATATAGTACTGGGTGTGAAGACTCACACCCAGCAGCAACCAGTACCACATACCACAGTGCTGGGGGTGGTGGCTCATGCCTGTAATCCCAGCACTCAGGAGGCAGAGGCAGGAGGATTGCTGTGATGTGAGTTTGAGGCTGAGCTCAGGGCCAGCCTGAACTACAAAGTGAGACCCTGTCTCAGAAAAAAAAAAAAAAAAAAAAAAAGTAAAAAATGAAGCCAGACGTGGTGGGACATGTGTAATCCTAGCACTTGTGAAGGTGAGGCAGGAAGACTGCTAGTTCCAGGCCAGCCTGGGGGTATAAAGTGAGTCCAGCACTAGTCTAAACTACATGGCCAAACTCTGTCTCAACCAAGCAAACAAATAAAAAGTAAAATATAATCTGAAGAAAGTTACCTGAGAAGAAGAAGCAGTCTGTAATGATAGTGAAGGTGATAGTATGTTTTAACAGGTTTCAAATTGGAAATATTTTCTGGAGCACATAATATATTAAATTAATTTATTTAAAATACTCTGGGTAGTACTATTGAGTATCAAGTCACACTGAGTTCATCTCCTGACTCTATTCCATTCATTTTTGAGCACTAAGAGTTTTAAGGGGATACCCTCCCAAGGGTAACAGAAAAGTGGAAATGTTTTCATTGTTTAAAATAGTTTTCATTGTTTAAAAGTGTGAGCCAGGGATTTAGCTCAGTGTTTCTGGAGTCTGCTTGGCAAGCACAAAGTTTCAAGTTTGATCCCCTGTAACCACATACCTCAGTACCAGGCATGGTGGCTCAGGCCTGTAATCCCATCACTTGGGAGGAAGATGTGGAAGTACTGCTGTGAGTTCAAGGCTAGCCTGGGCTATGTAGTGAGTTCAGGGTCAGCCTGAACTACAAAGTGAGACCTTGTCTCAAAAAAAAAAAAAAAGAAGATATTTATTAAGTTGTGAAGATTTCTTGCTTTGTCTTTAAAGTAGAAAAAATAAGATATTTATTCACCCACTGTTTTTATAGAATAAATTAAAAAGCTAATTTTTTCCTTATAAATAAGCATTACTGAGGGGAAAAAAATAAGCAAAAACCAAAAATAGTGGGCCAGCGATTTAGCTCAGTGGCACTGCGCTTGCCTGGCAAATGCGGTGTCCTGAGTTCGATCCCTCGTGCCACAAAAACAAACAAAAATAAACCCTCAACCAGTCTTCCTAATTGAAGAACAGAAAATAAAGTTCTGGTATTATCCTTTTAAAATCCTTTCTATGTATTTTATTTTGTAGCCAATCAGAATGTATACAAAATATAAGTGCAAAATTTTTGTTAATTTTCTGTTTTCAGGGATTTGTTTGTTTTGCTTTTGTTTTTGCAATGCTGGGTGTAGAACTCAGAGCCTTGTGCATGCTAGGCAAGTGCTCTGCCACCAAGCTATCTTCCTGTCTCTAGTTTTTCATTTTTCATATTTTGAAAATTCTAAAATGGAAATATTAAGTTGAAGGAGAAAGGTGTTTTTTGATTTTATTCTTTTTAGAACTTCTTTCACATTTAGTCCTCTAACATCTAATATTTGTGCCTTAAATTTTTTATTACTGTCTCCTATAAATAAGTTTATTGAAGACTGTTGTGTTCTGTATTCTACTGAGGCCATGTGAAGTTTATCTAAGGACAGAATATGTACAGTATTAGAAATGATTGTAGGGCAAAAAGCAGACGTTTCAGCACTTATGTCAAAGAACAGATCAATTACTAATTTACCTGTAGTCTCTTGTTGCTTCATTGACTAAAATAATAAAAGACTAAGGAAGTATAATTTTCTCTATGGATATTTAAAGTCCTTTTTTATATTCTAATCTGATATGAAATATTCTGTGCTGTTAATATTTTTTTTTTTTTTTTTTTTTGAGACAGGGTCTCACTTTGTAGTCCAGGCTGGCCCTGAGCTCAGCCTCCAACTCACATCACAGCAATCCTCCTGCCTCTGCCTCCTGAGTGCTGGGATTACAGGCGTGAGCCACCACGCCCGGCACTGTGGTATGTGGTAGTGATTGCTGCTGGATGTGAGTCTCCATGCCCAGTATTGTATGTGGTTACCGGGGATCGAACTCCATCCTTACGCTTGCAAGATAGGCGTCGGAACCACTGAGCTAAATCCCCTGCCTGTGCTGTTAATATTTATGTGACCCTTTGAACAGAACATACTTAGTCTAAGGCATTGTTAATTTCTGAAACAAAGGTGTGTAGGAGGACAGCAAGGTCATATTATATTCATGTTTTAATGTCACGAGTTTAATTTCTTTCAAGAAGAAGGATGTGTGGGTTTTCTGTCTAGTTTTTAGTGATGACTTATGAAGAGCTAGCATTTCCACAGTTTAAGTATCCTGTTTGCAGATGTATATATTAAGTAATAATAAGTAGAAATCTATTGGAACTAAGGCACTATTTATTTATTTATTTATTTATTTGAGACAGGGGCTCACTTTTTGTAGTTCAGGTTGGCTTGAACTCACTATGTAGCCCAGGCTAGCTTTGAACTCAGAGCAGTCTTCTGGCTTCCACCTCTCAAGAACTGGGATTTGCAAGTGTGAACCGCTGTCCCGCCATTGTGATACTGTGGTACATGGGATTGAATTCAGGACCTTGCATTTTCCAGGCAGGTGTTGGAACCACTGAGCTAAATTGTTGGTCCTTTATTTTTATTTTTATTTCTTTTTAAAATTTTTTTATTTTTTTAATTTTTATTTATTTATTTATTTATTTGTTTTTTTGGAGACAGGGTTTCGCTTTGTGGTTCAGGCTGGCCCTGAGCTCAGCCTCAAACTCACATCACAGCAATCCTCCTGCCTCTGCCTCCTGAGTGTTGGGATTACAGGCGTGAGCCACCACGCCCGGCACTGTGCTATGTGGTACTGGTTGCTGCTGGGTGTGAATCTCCACGCCCAGTATGGTATGTGGTTACCAGGGATCGAACCCAGGGCCTTGCGCTTGCAAGACAGGCGCCAGAACCACTGAGCTAACTCCTCGGCCCTATTTTTATTTCTTTAATGGTACTTAGAATTGAACCCATGGCTTTGAGAAAGAATATCTCTTGAGTTATGCTCCAGCCAATTTTTTCTTTTCCTTCTCAAAATATTACCACCGATATTCTTGTTTACACTGTAGATGGCCATTAATATGTTAAACTGTGTTAAGTGTTTATCCCAGTATGCTAAAATTATTTTATCATCTTTGAATCTTAAAGATAGCCTATTTAAATATAGACAAAACATTTAGTTATTCCCATAAGTATATCTAGTGTACTTGTGCCTTGCAAGGTTGTTCATTTTTGTTGTTTTTGAGAGGAGATCTCATTATGTTCTGTGTTCAGTCTGACCTTGAACTCACTGTGTAGCCCAGGCTGACCTTGAACTTGTGGCATCCTCCTGTCAGCCTCCCAAGTGCTGAGATTATAGGCATGCCCTACCACACCTGGTGTACAAGAGTTTTAAAGTTGTGCATGGCTGTTTGTATTTGGGACATTTCCAACCATTCTTAGAGTGGTTTATTATATTCACAGTGTTTGTACCAACAATGTGGCTTATACTGAACAGCTTCTATATACTGATATAGTTATCAGTGTAACTGACCTGGAGATAATCCATGTAGTAGTTTTATAAATCTTTTTGTCTTTGATATCTTGCAGTTTCTTTTTGTGTTGTTTAAGCTGGCTCTGAACTCACTAGGTAGCCTAGGCTGGCTTCAAACTCTTGGCAGTCTTCTTGCCTTGTCTCCCAAGTGCTAGGATTACAGGCATGTCCAACACCTCTGGCTAGTATCTTGCATTTTAATACAAAGTAATTTGATAGACATTATTATTATTATTATTATTAATTTTCTATTTTTTTTTTTTTTTGAGACAGGGTCTTACTTTGTAGTTCAGGCTGGCCCTGAGCTCAGCCCCAAATTCACATCACAGCAATTCTCCTGCCTCTGCCTCCTGAGTGCTGGGATTACAGGCGTGAGCCACCACGCCCGGCACTGTGGTGTGTGGTACTGATTGCTGCTGGGTGTGAGTCTCCACACCCAGTATTGTATGTGGTTACCAGGGATCAAACCCTGGCCCTTGCCCTTGCAAGACAGGCACCGGAGCCACTGAGTTAAATCCCCAGCCCAGATAGACTTATTATTACAAAATAATAAATGTCCTGCTTTAAATTCTTTATGCTTCCTACAATTACAGAGGTTTTTAGGAAAATCAGCAGTTACCTCTTCAATATTATCTTACTTTTTTTCTTCATTGTTGTTTATACATGTGTTGGATTTTCTTGTCTTACATCTCTGTTCAGTAGTTTGAATTCTTATGTCATTATGTCGCATTTTCTTTTTTTCTTCAATGTTCTTTTGCTAATCTAATTTGTTTAATCCATCCTTGAACGTGTAATTTAATTAGTGTATTTTTCATTTGATTCTTTAGTTTTTGTCTTCTTTTGTAGTTGTAAAATACATAGAACATGAAATTTTTGTTTTAATAATTTTTAAATATATAGTTCAGGGGTAAGATGTATGTGTATTTTTGCACAACCATCACTATTATTTATCTCCAGAACTTTTTTATCTTCCCAACTAAAACTCTGTGTTTATTAAGCAGTAACTCCCATTCTTCCCCTAAACTCCTGTAAACACTATTTTTTTCTATGAATTTGCCCACTTCAGGCACCTAAGTAGAGTCATAGAGCATTCTCTTTTTTTGTGTTCAGCTTATTTCATTTATCATAATGTCTTTCATTTGTAAATTTCTTTTGTGTTATGTGTTATAATATTTTTCAGAATTTCTTTTCTTTTAAGACTGGTATTTTATTTATCACTTACCATATTTTGTTTGCTCATTCACCTGTCCATGAACCACTTAGGTTGCATCCACTTTTTAGCTATTGTAAATAACGCTTCTGTGAACAAAGTGTACAGGTATTTCTAGTACCAGCTTTCAGTTCATTTGGATATGTACCTAGAACATATTGTTGGATCATCTGGTAATTCTTTATGTTGAGTAACCAACACACTGTTTTGTGTAGTGTATGTACAGTTTTACACTCTCATCAACAATGCACAGTGTTCCAATTTCTCCACAGCCTATTACCAGTGTTATTTTGTATTTAAGAAAACTTAAAAAAATTGTAGCGTCCTAAGAGAGATGAGGTGGTATCTCAGTGTGATTTTGATATGTGTTTCTCTAATAATTAGTGAGTATCTTTTAATCTGTTTACTAGTCATTTGTGTATGTTGGAGAAAATTTTAAGTCCTTTGCCCATGATTGTCTTGTTTGTGTTTGTGTTTGTATTGCTAGAATCCTTTCTAGTTCTAGGGTGTCTTGTGCAGTTCTGGTTAAGATGTTGGCTATAGCTGCAGTCACCTGAAGGATCCATTCCAGATTGGCTCATTCATCTCATTACCAGTGGGAGAGACCTCACATGCTGTCTCAAAGGTCTTTGCAGGGATGTCTGAGTGTGGTCACAATAGGGAAGCTAGCTCCTCTAAAGTAAATGACCCTAGAGAGAGAATAAAATGTCACAGAAGCTTTATTGAGTTAGTTCCTGAGACATAAAACTACTTCTGTCTTACTGTAATTGCTAAGGATGAATTCATAATTCCTTGTAGAGCGAGGGATTAAACTTTGCTTCTTGAAGGGAGAGGTATAACATAATTTGACAAAGAATAATACTTAGAGCTCTGGAGCTCTACAATACGTTAGAGCTTTCAATGATACGAACAGCCTGCTGTGTTATGTGTGTTATAGGTGCCACCAATGCTGCCTTAGAACAGTTCTTGTACTTTATTAATACTGAAGAGAAAGTGGTGAAAGCTTGGAGGTATAGCTCAGTGGTAAAGCATTTCCTAGCATGTGCGGGGCCCTGGGTTCACTTACCAGCACTGAAAAAAAAAAAAATCCATTAAAAACCAAAACACAGTGGTTAATAATAATTTTTAAAAATAAAATAAAATCCTAATCAAAGAATAATTTCAGGAGAAAAGTATATTTTATCATTTGAGAGGGATCAAACTCAGGACCTATTCTTGCCAAGCAGGCATGGTGCCACTGAGCTACAACTCTAGCCTACTACTAATAATGTGAATGTGGTATCTGGTGTTATTTTGGATTGTTTAAAACACATATTATTTAATCTTCACAACAGCCATGTATAATAACAGAACCCTCTAAATAAATAGCCCCATCATGAAGTTAACAGTCAGTGCTAATCAAGAAAAGGCAGGATATATATCGTAATAGGAGTTGAATAAGTGTTTTACCAAGGGGGGATTTGTTGATTTAGTTGGGACCTGATGGATAGGTGGATATTAAGTAGGTTAATGGATAGGAGGTACAAAGGATTTGTGGATTAAGCAAGGTAACACTATTTCAGTGTGGTCGAAAAGCCCTGTATTCTTTGTATCTAGCTTATTTGCAGAAACATGAAATATAATTGTTTTTATTTGTGTATAGGCTGTTGATGCCTTACAAATGTCTTTATTCAGTCTTCTTATTCCACATGCTAGCAAAAATTATATGTAAAGATTTTTTTTCAAGTTCCTGCAGTTTACTTTTTTTTTGAAGACAGGGATCTTGCTTTGTAGTTCAGGCTGACCCTGACTTCATTATGTAGCCCAAGGGAGCATGAAACTCATAGCATTCCTCCTGCCTCTGCCTCCCAAGAGCTGAGATTACAGGTGTATGCCACCACGCCTGGCACTGTGGCATGAAGTTATCAGTATTGAGTGTATACATGCCCAGCATTGTGGTATGTGGTTACCGAGATCGAACTTGGGACCTTGCACTTGCAAGGCAGATGCCGGAACCACTGAGCTAAATCTCTAGTCCCTGCAGTTTTCCAAACTCATTTTTGGTATCCTTGATCTTAGCCAAAAGCCCAAGAAGCAATTCAAACTCATATTTGGTAGCCACTTGCTTTTTAGAAAGTACTCTGGTGAATATTGATGTTTTAATTATTGACATTTAAATCAGTGAAGTAGTTTAATTTTCATAACTTACGTACTTTAAATTGTTTAGAAACTACTAAAAGACATTGGTTTAAAAATTTTAAATTTATGCTTTTTATAAAAAAATTCTTGGAAGAGCTTATTATATTAGAAACCTTGGAAACAGTATTTTAAGAAGTGCCCCTAGGTGTGTTTCTGTCTGTCTGGATTCCAATCAAATTAAAAATTAGAGAGTTTTAAAAAAATCAGTGTTAACATTGTTAAGGCATTGGAGGGAAAAAGATAATTTTAGGTGAGACTGTAAGTTGATTTATTGTGATGAAATATTTAGAAAGTTTAATTTAATAAATGAAGAAAAACTATTCCTCACCATTCCACTAGGGGATACTCCAGTGCTAAGGAAGAAAATCTAATTGCTGTTATAGCTTAAAAATCATCTATAACAGTATAACTGTCACTTTATTATTTACTTACATGAAAAGGTACACTTAGTGGTAGTTTTGGCTATTAATTTAGAAAGGATTTGGTGCAATTTTAAAACATGAAAATTCATAGTGTGTGTCATTGGCCAGTTTTTGTGCTTATCTTACTTCTGACTGACTTCTTGAGCTCTTTAGAGAAACTAATTACAACTTTTGTTTGGTATAAAAAGTTAAGCAGTTCTCACCTGTTTTATTTTACTGGGCTTGGAACCCAGGGCTTCACATATGCTAGGCAAGCACTTCTATCCCTGAGCTACATCTCCATCTTTTTTTTTTTTTAAAAAAAGAAAGAAACAGGGCCCGAGACTTGGCTCAGTGGTTCTGGTGCCTGTCTTGCAAGTGCAAGGACCAGGGTTCCATCCCCGGTTAACCACATACCATATTGGGCATGGAGACTTATGCCCAGCAGCAATCAGTACCGCATACCATAGTGCCGGGCGTGGTGGCTCACGCCTGTAATCCCAGCACTCAGGAGGCAGAGGCAGGAGGATTGCTGAGATGTGAGTTTGAGGCTGAGCTCAGGGCCAAGCCTGAACTACAAAGCGAGACCCTGTCTCAAAAAAAAAAAAAAAAAGAAAAAAAGAAAAAGAAAAACAAGGGCCAGAGATTTAGCTCAGTGGTTCCAACACCTGTGTTGCAAGTGTAAGGGCCCAGTTTGATCCCAGTAACCATATACAACAATGCCAGGTGTCTCGTTATGTAGGTTATGACTCACTATGTAGGTCAGGCTGGCCTCGAACTCACAGTGACTCTTCTGCCTCTGCCTCATAAATGCTGGGATTACAGGTGTGTACTACTATGCCTGGCATAAAAAAAGTGTTTTAAATTTAATTTTTCATAATCTGTTTTTCTGTGTAGTATAATTGTGTACTTTTTCTGCATACCATGTATTTAATCCATGTTGTAGGTGAACTGTAAGATTTAACCCATCAATTCATCTGATTTATGTTAGTTTGGTTTTTTATTTGCTTATTTGGGGTACGTTTTTTTTGAGACAGCCTTGCTATGTAGTTCAGGTAGGCCTTGAACTTACTGTGTAGCACAGTAGTGATGATTCTGCCTCAGTCTCCCTGGTGCTGGGATTATTTGCCTGAGCCACCATTCCTGACCTGATTTATGCTATTTTACAAGTTAAACATACGAATTAAATTGTGGACCATCATGGCAGCATGATTTGGAAAGTGAGAATTCAGGCAATGTGGTATCCAGTGAAAATAAAGGTGGCATAGAAATTATTGAGAGTTTGTTTTAATTAGGCCAAGGTGATATGTAGTTTTATAGATTGAATAGTTTTGGGGGGAAGAGGTTACATTTGACATTCTCATTTGTATTTGTTTTATTTCTTATCTCCTTAATGAAATAGGATGAGCTAGACAGCATCAAGATAATTAGCCTTTTAGTTGTGTATTTGGTAGAGTGAAAGGGAAGGTATTTTTATAAATCATTTTTCATAACTAGTTTTATGACTGAGTCAAAATGATTGATTCATATTTTGTTTGTATTTTGATAGGAGAAAGAAAATATCAGTATCACATTATTCTCTTGTTTTTATACTTTTTCATTTATTTGCAGTATAATGTATATTTTTTCAATGAAAAGAAGTATGAGAACAAGATCATTTATTGTGCTTTTACTTAAGTCCTTTTTTTGGGGGGGGTTAACATTTGAGCAAGTCTCAAATTGTTAATTAAAACAATTTTTTTTGGATTGGTTTTTGGTGTTGAGTGTGTAACCTAGGGCTTTGAACATAGTAGGCTAACAGTCTGTCTCTGAGCTACTTCCCAGGTCTAAAAGTACTAGTGCTTATATGACAGTTTCCAATTGAGTGTCAGATTTTTAAATTTCAGTTGAGGGAGTAAATGCTTCATCTTTCACTTAATATTATACAGACTTAATAATTTTGAGAGGAAAACTTGTGATTTTTAGAAAATCTTAACCAAGTATAGTTTATTTAAATGGCTGGAAAATATGTGTATAATGGCTGGAAATATGTGTGATTTCAAGGGCTGGGGATTTAGCTCAGTGGTTCCAGTGCCTGTCTTGCAGGCACAGGGACCTGGGTTCGATCCCCGGTAACCACATACAATACTGGGCGTGGAGACTCATGCCCAGCAGCAACCAGTACCACATACCACAGTGCCGGGCGTGGTGGCTCACGCCTGTAATCCCAGCACTCAGGAGGTAGAGGCAGGAGGATTGCTGTGATGTGAGTTTGAGGCTGAGCTCAGGGCCAGCCTGAACTACAAAGCGAGACTCTGTCCCCCCCAAAAAAAGAAGTGATTTCAGTGTAGAAGATGAGGACAAGTATATAGGTAGCATTAGGTGAAATTGATAAATAAGAATAGTTAGTAGATTATTGTTATTAGACCCTTTAGCTAGCAGGAATCATTGTTTATTATTTTATTTTTTGAGACAGTGCCTCACTTTATAATTTAGCCAGCCTGGCTTTGAACTCACTATGTAGCCTTGGCTTATACTTGAAGGGATCTTCCTTTAGCCTCAGTGTTTATTCTTCTAAATTTCAGTTTTATGATTCCTACCTTTGTGATAAGAAAGGAGTACATAAAGTACTAGGGAGGCCATTAGATTTAATATTGGTCCATGAAAGATCTCACTATTGTCATTCTAGGTTTCCTTCTCTGAAAGTGACCTTCATCCTGTGGTGTTGAGAGAACTGGGAATATCTTCCTGTCTGACAGGCTAATGATGAGAAAGGGGTAACTGAAGCTTGGTGTATCCCCAGCTCTTTGGGAAGCAGAGGCAGGAAGATCATAAATTCAAGCAAGTTCCTTCCCCACTCTCGAGGAGCAATGACAACAGAGGTCTGGTACCTTCGAGGTGGCTAGATTGTTGTTTCTGCTTTTCTCAAACCTTTTCACATTCAACCCATTACTAGGCCTATTATCTTAAATTTTGGATATAATAGAGCATATCCTGGAATATTGTTTTGTTGTAGTGTTTGGTAAGAAAGTTTATAAAAGTGAAACTTTGTATGGCTTTGTTTTATTTCCTGGTTTAAAAAAAAAGCTACTAAAACACTTGGAATCTTTAAAGTAATAAGAGCTTCTTTTGTATGCTAAGGAGATGATCTGTGGTGAGGGCCCTGGGTAGCTTGAAGGTGTGTGCTGGTCACTGAAAAAACTGGGCAAGCTTGGAGGGTGGAGACTGTCATCCCAACCTCAGTCTTCAGGGAGGGTGGAGGGACTGGAAGTTGAGGTCATCTCCAGTGGCCAGAGTTTTAGTCAGTTATACCTAAGTTATGAAGCCTTTGTAAAACCCCAGAAGATTCCATTCAGAAGCTTCCAGATAACAGTATGTGTGGAGACTCTTAGTATGCAGTGTTTCCACAGAGGGCATGGAAGTTCTGTGTCCTTGCCCAAGGCAGCTCTGGCTGGCAGTTGATCTGTGTCATTTGTAATATCCTTTATAATAATTGGGTGAACTAAAGTCCAGTAGCAAAATTAGACTAAAGGGAAGAGTGTTGTGGGACCCCAGTTTATACCTAGAAAGCAGAGGAACAGAACATAATCTGTGCTTGTGGTTGGCATCTGAATTGGGAGACTTCTGAGACTGAGGCTGTCTTGTAGTAAATAGTGTCAGAATTGAGCAAAATTGTAAGACAGACACCAGAATTGCTTGCTTGGTTTCTGATGTCTGAAGAGTCGTAAGTGGTTTGTGAGACTAGATCGAGGCCAATCCTATGCTATCTAGTGAGTTAAAGAACTACCTAGTAAGGTAGGCTGAACTACCTGGTAAGACACTGTTTCAAAAACAAAAAACAGCAGGGGATTTAGCTCAGTGGTTCTGGTGCCTGCTCTGCAAGTGCAGGGGCCCAGGTTGGATTCCCATTTAACCACATAGAACAATACTGGGCATGGAGATTCACGCCCACCAGCAATCAGAACTACATACCACAGTGCTGGGCGTTGTGGCTCATGCCTGTAACTCTAGCACTTGGGAGGCCGAGGCACTGTAAGTTCAAGGTGGAGCTCAGGGCCAGCCTGAAATACAAAAGTGAGACCCTGTCTCTGAAAAAACCCCCACAAAAAATCCAAAAACAAACAGGCTGGGGATTTAGCTCACTAGTTCTGCACCTGCCTTGCAAGCACAGGGTCACTAGTTTGATCCCCGGTAGCCACATACAACAATGCAAGTGCAAGGTCCTGAGTTTAGTCCCTAGTATTCACGTACCAGAAGGTTGGGCTTGGTTCCTCAGACCTGTAATCCCAGCACCCAGGAGACAGAGGCAGGAGGATCGCTTCTGAGTTTGAGGCTTGTCTGGGCTACATAGTGAGTTCAGGGTCAGCCTGAACTACAAAGTGAGACTGTGTTTCAAAACAAAATAAAACAGAAAATATACATATGTATGATCATAACTTCTGTTTCCCTTCAGCTAATCAGTTCTATTCTCTAAGAAGTAATTACTGTTTGCAGTATAAGTACACTTTTGGCATTTATTATTAAACAGACTTCTTCAGGATGGGCATGCGGGTA
Source organism: Petromus typicus (assembly GCA_004026965.1). Taxonomy (NCBI): domain Eukaryota; kingdom Metazoa; phylum Chordata; class Mammalia; order Rodentia; family Petromuridae; genus Petromus; species Petromus typicus. Next base: position 10,739 of record PVIR01009432.1, on the reverse strand, counting down.
CATACCTCCAATAATCTAGCTACTCAGGAGGCTGAAGCAGGATTGAAAGTTCAAGGCTAGCCTGGACAATGTAGTGAGGCCCTGTCTCAAAATGCAAAACATGCTGGGGATGCAAGTCAGTGTGTTTGGTTCCTAGTACCCTGCCCATGCACACACACACACACACACGTGCACACACACATGTTGTACTACCACTTTTTATCTAAAATTATAATAAACTGATGGGATTTGAGGTGTTTGAGCTGAAAATAATCTTAAAATGATCTTTTCTACCTCTTACTTTTACAAGTGAAAAACCACCACATTCAGGTAAGAGGCAGTTGTGGATAATGGAAGGGACAGACATGGTAAAGATGGAGGAAATAGAAAAGCATAGTAGTTAAGGTGGAGAAAATATTGTCGCTTGTTATCCTCCATTTCAGTGCTCTACAACATTTTTCTTTATGTTAAAATATCAGTAACTGTTGAAGTATAATTGCTTTTCTATTATAATTTCAGTTGTACTTTAATAAAAATAAATTGCCTTTTTGTTATATTACTGTTTTGTGCTCAGTGACTTGGAGTCCTTTATGCATAGCTATAGAGATGCTTTCTGTATGTTGAAAGAGCAACAGACTTTTTTTCCTCTAAGCAAAAATCAACTTGTAATTTCTAGGAATTTATTAATTAAACTTTTCTTAATTTCTAGCCTTATGAATGTATTTATGGATTTTAAAATTTATTTTAATTTGAATTAACATTTTACATATTTTATTTAGTAATGTTAAGTATGCAAAGTGTAAGTGAAACTTTCTGTTGAAAGCTTATTTTTAAGTTAAAAGCTTAAGTTTTAAGAAGGACCAATTTGACTAGGTTGTCTTATTAATGAACTATTTTAGGATATTCATACTTTATTTTGAGGTACAAAAATCTGAAAGTGAATTATCCCTGGTAAGAATCATTGAAATATTTGATGTAACAGATAGCAAAGGATATTTTCATAGCATTTTAATTTTCATAATAGTTTGAAGTTGAATGAAATGTCTGTGCAAATAACTTTTAAATCTTTAGTCTAATTTTTATTATTTTTTATTTTTACATCTTAAAAGACTTCATTCTTGAACCTTACATTGTTTAGCTAGCCAGATACTATATCTATAGATATTAGAAGTGTACTTTACAAGTATTTACCATTTTCATGACTTTGAAATAAGGAGGCTGTTAAAAGATCCATAAATATTGGCTCTAAATCAGCCTTTTGGTGTATAACTTGGTAAATATTAATGATTGTGGCCAAAGTAGGGAGAAAAAAATTGCAGCTGTTTATAGCTGAATGTGTTATTTGTGGAGGAATTGTAAAAGAAACTGCTTTTTAAAGCAGTGTTTGATACTGTGAGACAGACATTTTCAGCTATCCTGACATATGATTATAAAGTAAATAACTGGCAGGAAAGTTACAAGAGTCAGTGGCAAAGGAAACCTTATTTTTAGGCAACCAGCATATGTGGTATTCTGTGTATTGGACTTTAAATTACTTAGGCATACACATTTTTAGGGTTGAAAATTTATTTATTTATTTCAATTTTTAAATCTTTATTGGTACATTACATATATGCATCATGATTGCACTCCATAATGGGGATTTGTACCAGTATAAGACACAACTTAATTCTCATTTTTTCCCATAGCCCTACCCACCCTACCGCCCCCCCATATACATAAAATTTGTTTCCTTAATTTTTTGTGACAATCTCATCATTTTTCCCTCTTCACCCTATTTTACATTGAGCATTTTCTATTTCACAATATATAATATACAATTCTAGGACTCATTTACATCTTTATTTTCTCTTACTAGGGTTGAAAATTTATTGTAGGAGAAATGTAAGTACCTATCCTATTTACCTGAGGATTTTAACTATCAATTATTCTTTAAAATTTAGTTACTATTAATAAATACCACCAGATGTGGTAGCTCATGCCTGTAATCCTAGCATTCAGGAGGCAGAGACTGGAGGATTGCTGTGAGTTCGAGGCTGGCCTGGACTACATAGTAAGGGCCAGTTACAACATTTTCATATGCTGAGCTACATAGCAAGACCCTGTCTCAGAAAAACTAAAACAAATAAACAAACAAAACAAACAAAAACAATAAATGTACCTCTGTAAGTAATCAAAAAATTTTTTAGGACTGAAAAAGGATTATTTGTTATATCGTAAATAGGTTTAATGACAGTGGTCAGACTTAGTTGTACTATTATTATTGTTGCACTCTTAATATTATTAGATTCAAACCCTTAGTTCTGATGGATTAAGGATTTATAAATTCTTTTTTTTTTTTTAGACATTTTTGATCCATTGTTCTTCAGAATTTTTGATGTAGAATACATGTAATGTATTCTCTTTTTTTGGTGAGACAGGGTTCGTCTCTTAGCCTCTTTTTGTTTAGTCTTCTTGTCTTTTCTAAATTATGTATCCTGTGGCTGTAGCTAAGTTATGAAATTTAGGAATGTAAAGGTCTCTTTTCGTTTTGTACTCTGTTCTTTTGTTTGACCTGGCACTGTTAATACCTGTACGGTTGTGATGGGAGGAGTTACACCATTTTCATATGCTGAAGGAACCTTAGCTAGTTGTTTATTTATCATACAGGGCTGTATGTGTAAATGAGATGGATGGATTAGTGGCAGTCCTGGGTGTTTTCTTCTGGTTGCTTTAATTTTTAAAAAGCCATATCATCAGCTCTTTGAGAGAGAGAGAGAGTGAAAGAAGGTGTGAGGAGCTTGATAAAGGAGGAGAGAACAGATGTTCATGTAGACAAGTTGGAGAGTGAATGCACTAGGAAAATACAGTGTGATCACCAGGCTGTGTAAGAATTCATTTGAGCATAAAGATCCTCAGTGAAAGGTGAGGTCAGTCGGGTTGTGTGCTTTTTGCCAGCCACATTTAATTTGAGGAGTAGGGTGATAAAGAATTTGATTTAAACTAGGCAAGGAGAATATATTCAAGTTGGTAGGAGGTAAATGATGTTATGATAAGTCATGGAATTTAAGCTGGGGAAGGAGAGAAGAAAGGACTTCAAAAGTTAAGGGATAGTAAGATTCTGATGGGTTCAAATGTACTAGAAGGAATAAGCTAAAAAGATAGTATTGTAAAAGGTTGCATAAAATTGAGAGAATTCTTTTGAGCACATGCTGAAGTAGTGTTGCATAGAGTTCTTTGATCTTCATGACAACCCAAAATGTGGATGGCATAAGCATTCTTACTTCTGTTTTGTGGATGCAAAACTAAAACCCAAAATTAAAATGGTTTTCAAGGTCATGGAGCTAATAGATTGCCTACTTGGGACTCAGATTGAATTAATCTAATTCTCTGTACTCCTTTACCATACTAAATCAGTTTTCTGAAAGATAGTGACTTGTTATTTATCTGTCTTAGAACTTAAATGGCACTCTCAAGACTATGCATGCATGCATCCATACATGTATATATATGTGCATGTGTGTTTTGGGGAATTGAACCCAAAGCCTTATATGTGTTAGGCAAGTACTTTTCTATAAGCAATGCTCTTGGCCAAAGACTTTTTAGAAATGTACTCTGACAAAGGCAGCGAATATGGAAACAGTTTTATTTAAATTCCTTTCCTAAGAGGTTTAAGGTGGGTAGAGGGCAGGCTAAATAGGAATGTGATACTGTTTAAGCAATGTGTCTGGACAGACATTGTGCTGTTAGAATGTAACTGACCAGATATATGTGCATTCTTGTTGGTAACAGTTTGCACCATTGCAAATCTTCACAGTAGTTGACTTTTCAATGTTGTCTATTTGAGATACAGTTTTGTTTTCTACCCTAATGAAATAATACTAAGGTTTTAGTTTATGCTTTATACATTTAGCTATGTGGTAGAGAAAAGATTTTGAAGAGCTCTTTGAATGTGAAAAAAGAAGCTTAGTATGATGGTACACATCAGTAATCCCAGCACTTGGAAGGCCAAAGCAGTACAGTTGCAAGTTCACAGACAGTTGCATAGTGCGTTCAACACTAGCTTGGACTATATACTGAGACCTCTCTCTAAAAAATAAAATGTAAAGAAAGAGTGAAGTTATTATTAAATATATGAATTAATATTAACTATATTTCCCATAATAGAAAAGTGATATGTCTAAATTTCAGGTAATTTCTTTTTAAAGAATGTGCCAAAGTTGGGTTGGGGATTTAGCTCAGTGGTTCTGGCACCTGCCTTGCAAGCACAAGGCACAGGGTTTGATCCCAGTAACCACCTACAACAATGCTGGGCGTGGTAAATCACGCCCACTAGCAATCAGTACCACATGATTTAGTGGCTGGGTTTGGTGGCTCATGCCTGTAATTCCATCACTCAGGAGGCAGAGGCAGGTGGGTTGCTGAGTTCCAGACTGAATTCAGGACCAGCCTGAACTACAAAGTGAGACCTTGTCTCAAAAAACATTAAAAAAAAAAAAATTTGTCCAAGTACTTCGGATCAAGGGGCACTTTGGCATTGAACTATACCCCTAGCCCATCCTTCGTCTTTTCAAGGTGATAGTGTTTAGGTGCTTGACTTATGAAATAATCAATATTCAGTGAGTATATACTGTAACAGTCTTAATTAGTACAATGTGACTGCCTGTTGTGAAATTAGAATTTTGGTTAGCAAGTTTAGAATTTGTAGAATTTATTTTCATACAGAATTATCTGAACACTTAAATACTTGGACAGTATTATATGAGCCTTACTCTTCATCTGAGTTTACATATTTTAAACTGGTGATTCATTAAATTGTATTCCTGGTTAAAATGTAACTATTATTAATGCAATTGTATTTCGTAGTTTACTCTTTTTATCAATGCTACTCTTCTTGTATACTCTGGTGTCAAAGATTGTATAATTTGGTTATTCCTAAGAATTGATGATTTAGTGGGTGATAATTATTTCTTCCCACAAGAAAGCTTTATTTTAGACGTTCTTCTCTTTGAAAGTGTAGAATGGTAGTCATTTTACTGTATGTTCTAATATTTTCTGTCTGTCCCTAATCTTAATTTAGTGAAAACACTTAGGCAAAGCAATAGTTAGGGAAACTACAAGCATACTAAAAATGTCTTAGATGCTTTGGGCATAAATAAAAATTAATTAAAACAATTTTTTTAAAATCTAAATTTATTCAGATAAGTTTTTAAATTAACAGTTTAATGTGTAGAATTTAGATACTTTCCGGTAACTTTTTTCCCTGATAGCCAACTTTTCCATGGCAGATCTATTTGCCTACAGAATATCAGTTTTTGTTGTTTTCTTTTTCTAGTACTGAGGATCAAACTCACAACTTTGCACTTGCAAGGTAGGCTCCACGGAGGTGCATCCCCAATCCTTGACGTTCACTTTTTAAAAAGTTACAGATTGCATATAACAAAAATTTCAATTTACTGATTTCTAAGAATATGGCTCAGTGACATTTATTACATTCATATTGTTGTACAACTACCACTGCAATTTCCAAAACTTGTTCATCAACTCACAGAGAAACTTTGTCATCAGTAAGCAGTAACTTCCCATCCCTCCTTTCCCACAGTTCCTTATCACCTCTAATGTATTTCTTCCTCTGTGCATTTGCCTATTTTAGATATTTTTTAAAAAATTTATTTTATTGGTACATTTTGTATACACATTGTGATCATAGTCAGTATTGAGAATTTGTACCAGTACATGACATGACTTAATTCTCATCTTTTCCCATTCCTCTGCCCCCATATACCCAACTCCTATATACATAAGCTTTGTTTCTTTTTTTAATCATCAAAAAAAATTTTTTTTTTGAGACAGGATCTTGCTTTGTAGTTCAGGCCGGCCCTGAGCTCAGCCTCAAACTCACATCACAGCAATCCTCCTGCCTCTGCCTCCCTAGTGCTGGGATTATAGACGTGAGCTACCACGCCCAGCACTGTGGTATGTGGTACTGGTTGCTGCTGGGCGTAAGTCTCTACACCCAGTATTGTATGTAGTTACCAGGGAAATTGAACCTGGGCCCTTGCATTTGCAAGACAGGCGCTAGAACCACTGAGCTACCTCCCCGGCCCTAATCATCAAATTTTTTCCTTTTCCTTCTTTACTTAAACCTCCCTCTCTTTGCCCTTTGAATTTTTTTTTTTTTTTTTTTTTTTTTTTTTTTTGAGACAGGGTCTTGCTTTGTGGTTCAGGCTGGCCCTGAGCTCAGCCTCAAACTCACATCACAGCAATCCTCCTGCCTCTGCCTCCCAAGTGCTGGGGTCACAGGCGTGAGCCACCATGCCCAGCACTGTGGTATGTGGTACTGGTTGCTGTTGGGCGTGAGTCTGCACACCCATTATTGTATGTGGTTGCCAGGGAATCGAACCTGGGCCCTTGCGCTTGCAAGACAGGCTCCAGAACCACTGAGCTAACTCCCTGGCCCACCCTTTGAATATTTTCTTACTATTTCACAATACCTATCATACATTTTGAAACTCATTTACATCTTCAGTTCCTCATACCAGAGACAAGATATGGTATTTACACGTGTTTCCTATTTATTTCACTTGTGAATATGTCCTCAAGGTATGTCTATTTGAGTATAAGGACTCATTATTACTCATTATTACTCTTTCTGGCAGAATAATACTTCACTTTATTTTAAAAAATAGCTTCTTTACCCAGTCTCTAGTTGATGAACATTTGGATTGTGTCCAAGATTTGACTATCACAAACTGCTCTGCTGTATACATGGATGCATATATATTGCTGTGATATGACTCTTTTAATTCTTTTGTGTGTATACCTACCAGGAGAATAGCAGGATCAAATGAAATCTGTAATCCTAGTTTTCTGAGGAATCTCCCCACTGATCTCCAAAGTGGTTGCACCAGTCTGCATTCCCACTAACAATGGCAAAGGGTTTCTTTCTCTCTGAAGCTTCGCTAGCATTTGTTGTTGGTTGTTTTCACGATGGCAGTGATTCTGTCTGGAGTGAGATGGAATCTCAGTGTTGTTTCCATCTCCATCTCTGGAATAACCAGTGATGTGGAACATTTCTTCATGTGTTTCTTAGCTACTTTTAATTCTTCCTCTGATAAGTGTCTGTTCATTTCACATGCCCTTAGATATTTTATATAGATTGAATCATACTGTGTGTGTCTAGCTTGCTTACTTAGCATGTTTTCAAGATTCATCCATTTTAAAATATACATTGGAACTTTTTGTGGCTATATAATAATCCATTATATTTATGTAGGTGATAGACAGCTGGGTTGTTCCTGGTGTTAGAGTATTGTAAATTATGTTTTACTGATTGTTGACACATAAAAGTATCAGTCCTTGTTTTCAGGTTTTTAAAAATTTTTTTGGTATGTGAGGAATGTAACAGCTAAATCAAATGATGATTCTGTGTAACTTTGAGGAATTGCTGAATTGTTTTCACAGTGGCAGCACCATTTGATATTCCCAGCAGCAGTGAATAGATTCATTGTGAGAGGCTGGTTTTACCTACAAGATCTTCAGGTATATGATCTTGGTATGTTAGTTTAAAGAATGGAGTGTGGGTTACATAATCTGTAACTTCTTTTGTTTCAGCCAAGTACAGTGCTGTATACCTGAACACTTTGGAAGCTGAGATGGAAAGTTGTCAAGTTTGAGTGTAGCCTGGGCAACGTAGGGATTCATCAAGACCCTGTTGCAAAGTGAATAGACAAAGAGATCTGCACTAGGGATATAGCTTAGTGGGTGGACCTGTTTATTCTGGCATATCATCAAATTTATTAATTTGTACTCTGGCTATAAAATAATAAGTAGAGGGCTAATGTGTTTCATCCTATATGATTATATCCCTGCAGATAAAGTGGCACAAGTATATCTGTGTAGCACTTCAAATATAAAACAGATTCCCTATCAGTGAGTAGGGAATATGTAGGGAAACCAGAAACTTCAGTATGTATTATAGGTGTTATATTAACTTAAGAGAACTTAACTTCTAAGGAAGAGAAGTTTTGCTTGTTTGCTTTTGCTGGCTGGGGATGGATGCCAGGGTCATGTGCATGTTGAGCAAGCACTTTACCACTGAGCTGCACTCCCAGCCCCAGGAAGATAATTTTGATTAGAATTTTTCCCCTTAACTGCTAATGATTGCATATGGACAGAACTATAAACCACTTTTATTCTCTGACCAAAAAGCCACGAATAAACTATTTACAGAACTGTTTAATCTACCTAAACTTTGCAGGGAGGAGGCTGACTGGTTTTTATGCACATGTATTTCAAAAATGGTTTTTAGCACCTATAGTTTTAGATAGTTCCTGATTGTCCCTGAGAGAGCAGATTTACCAAAAAGTTCTCCTTTCCCTCATCAAACTAAATGAATTCATCAAGGTTCCTCAGCCTCCTATCTCTTGGGGTATCATTGGGTAGGGTAGGAATCAGCAGCGAAAATGAGCACTCTTCTCAGCTCTGACCTTGAGTTCTAGGACAAGATAGTCACAGAAGACTGCTAGTCTCTGAGGGATGAATAGTTGGAAGAGGATGGTATGTCATGACTATTCTAGGAACTTAACTTGGCTGTTTTTGTGCCTCTTTGGCAGAAGCTAAGAGGGTTGGGTTAGATCTCATGACATCTTTGGAATAATTAGGATGCTTAGTGTAGTGGCACCCTGGCTTGGAACTAGTGTCAGGTCCTCTGTCAGTTTTTTTTTGTTTATCTCTTAGAGTTTGTTTATCATTTATTTTGGTGGTGGTACTGGAGGTTGAACCAGAGATTTCACAATAAGCTACACCTCTAGCTTCACACTCCCTCCCTTTATTTTTGAAGAATAGTCTTACCAAGTCACTAAATTTCCTATGTTAGACTCAAAGTTGGTGACCCTCTTGCCTCAGCCTTCCAGGGTTCTGGTGTTACAGGCATATACCACTCTTCTCAACTCTCTTACAGTTTTTTGTTTGTTTGCTTGTTTTGGAGACAAGGTCTCGATTTGTAGTTCAGACTGGCCCTGAACTCACTATGTAGCCCACAGTAGCCTTCAACTCACGGCAATCCTCCTGCCTCTGCCTTCTGAGTGCTGCGATTACAGGTGTGAGCCACCATGCCCAACATTCTGATATTTGGTACCAGGGGTCTGGGGATCAAACTTGGGACTTTGTGCTTGCCAGGCAGACACCAGAATCACTGAGCTAAATCCCTGGCTCTTTTGTCTATTTGTTTGGTTTTTGTTTTTAGAGATAGGGTCTTGCTATATAGTCTAGGCTGGTCTCATGATGTAGCTCAGGCTGGCCTGGAACTCAACACAATCCTCCTGCCTCAGCTTCCTGAGTGCTAGGATTATAGATGTGTGCCACCACGCCTGTTTTCTTAGGTATTTTTAATCCTTGCTCTTCTTTATCTTCTTTATGTCCCTCACACCTGTGTCTTCCCTATGTCGGTGTGTTAAAGCTTATTTTTCTGTTGATTCAGTCCTTAATTTTGTAGATCAGATACAGGTTTTTACTTCTAAAAAGTGTTCATCTACTTACCATCTTTTCCAAAGTAGGATATTGTAACAACACTAAAAATGAAAACTGCTACTAAAAAAAATCTTACTATTTTTGTTTTCTCTAGTAACACTTGAACATTCCAGATATTTGCCTTCATCTCCCAAAGTGAGATACTATAAACTACTCTCAGAGATCTTTTATGCATGTGGTTAAGAAGGAGCGGTGATTTGATTTTGATAAGCTTTTATAACCCCTTTGACTTTAGAGTCTACGGTGAGAATTTGCCGTAGTCAATCTCCTTTGTTTATTTGCGCCACCCTTCCTTTTCTTTGTTAGCCTTTAGCCTGACTTGACTGCCTGGGGCATGAGCTTTCATTCCCGTTTATTAGACATCTGAGACATTGGCATACCAGACGACAGTAAAACTTTCTAGGATGTCTGTCTGCCAGGAGGGTACTAAAATTAAAAGCAGGCTGTGTATTCCTGAAGGGCACACATTTAAAGAGAGGAGTACCTTTCTTCTGTCTCTTCCCTAAAATAGCTGATGTATTTCTTTTAGACTTCAAATTTGTCCATTCTGATATTCGAGTATGCCTCCTGATATGTACTATGCTCTTTTTATGAAACATTCTTGGCAGTGAAAGTCTGGCCTTTCTGGTTCAAAGTGACTGGTGGTAGCTATTCTGTTGTGAGGCAAAGTGTGGAACAAAGACCCATTGAAGAGGTGTAGGGAATCTGGTAAAGGGACCTGATGGACATTTGTCAGTCTGATCTAGCATCTTGCCTCTCGTCATTTTCTTGATCTTATTGCTGCTGCGGCCATGTATTTTTTTTTTTTTAAACATTACTCATTGTTTAACCCCCCCAGACAAAAAATTATCTATTTTATATTTCTGTTTTTTGAAATTTAGAAATTTTTTTTTTTTTTAGGTTTTTGGAGACAGGGTCTCGCTTTGTGGTTCAGGCTGGCCCTGTGCTCAGCCTCAAACTCACATCACAATCCTCCTGCCTCTGCCTCCCGAGTGCTGGGATTACAGGCGTGAGTCACCACGCCCGGCACTGTGGTATGTGGTACTGGTTGCTGCTGGGTGTGGGTCACCACACCCAGTATTGTTATGTGGTTACCGGGGAATCGAACCCAGGTCCTTGCGCTTGCGAGACAGGCACCGGAACCACTGAGCTAACTCCCCGGCCCAAGAAATTTTTTTTTTTTTAGGTGTTTTTTTTTTTTTGAGACAGGGTTTCACTGTGTAGTTCAGGCTGGCCCCAAGCTCAGCCTC